>JAYJMB010062365.1:0-26148 GCA_036873735.1 Pouteria campechiana | reverse complement strand
TAGACATCCATCCAAGCTTCAAACACATATCAATTATATTCCAAGAGGCAAGAAAAGCCAAGCCTCAGTCAAATAGCGAGTGTGTAATTACTAATCGCATAATCACATATTCATGTCTCACTTAAATAACCAAGCCTAGGCAAATATAAATCAAGCAGCCCAAATCTCCAATTCTCAAACAAGTAGCCAAACCCAAATACATACAAAAATATTCTAATAGCATCCCAATTCAATTTTATAAATGATATCGGTATCTAAATCCAATCATACTTTTAAACCTGAATTCATAAAACACCTCTAATCCAAGCAAGCCTTAAAATTTTCATCAAGACTCAATTCAAATTTCATAAGTGTCTTCGGTTAGAGTACCATTATTTTGATTCATCACACACTAACTCACACATCATCACTAAACTGCAAACATCCCTTAAATTCATCGTACCATATGCATTTGATAAAAAAATTCAATTGTAATTATGATGGAATATGAGGTAATATCAACAATCTTCTTTGCAATATCTCATATATGCAAAACTTTCCATCAATCAATTACATTATTAGTTAAATATACCCAACAACTTAAACTTATAATGTAAATCCATTGTTAATCATTATGAGGAAAAAAATACACACGTCCCTTGATTAGGTGAACAATCAAAACAACTTAGTTCAATCATACAGAAATTCCATGTCAAACAATACAATCATGACACACATGACCATCTAAATCAACATGTTCACAAGCAAGTTATTCCATTATGTATAAGCATATCATTCTTCACAACATGCCATGTACAATCCAATTAATCAATTAGAAAACAGGGTTCATACAAATAAATCAATCAACAAATCAAAGTGAATTTAGTTTCCAATGTTTATTCATTAAACTTTACAATTTCATCATTTCTAATTCCCAACATATTGTAAACATAATATTTTTACATCTAGATATGGTGACATATAGACACCCTCGCACTTCCCTGCACTATTTTGAATATAAGTATATACTATTTCAAAATTATAATTGTGATATCATAGCACTGTCACTTTCATTTCAAATCATATCTACTATACAATATCATATCAACCTACAATTATTAATTCACAATTATCATTCAGGTTCATTCTAAATGGATATCCTTCATGCATAGTCATATCAATTAGTCATATAATATCAACCTACCCTTTATTTCCTTACTCACGCCATCAAATTATTTTGTAAATCAATACTCTTACAAGTTCCTATGGCATGTCATTTCCTATTTCTAATACCGTATTACCATCATGAGAATTTTGCACTATTTTTAACCTTGATTTCTCCTCTTTTAGGGTGGGGTGCTCGAGCTCCATTTTGGAACTCGACTAGTTTCTAAGAAAAGTGATAGTGCTTCCCTTGGAATATTTGGGGCTAAACTATACAACTATTCATTAAATCAAATAAAACACTAATATACATGCTAAAATATATCCAACCATATACCCACAGCCTTAGATCTCATTGAATCATGATGGCAACACATCTAAGGAGAAATTATATCCTTCTATACAAAACTATAAATACATTTCAATGACATGCCATTATGACTTATTTTCATCATTTTCATGCTTAAATTTATTACAAACACAATATAGGAAATTTTCAAATAGAAATTAAATAAATAAAATAAATACTATCCTTCTTAGGCTCCATTACTTGACTTGTCAGGTAAAATATAAAACAAGATGGCATGAGTCGGGGTAAATCATTAAGTAGACACATGTCAACAATAATTAATTCACAATGAGCACATTTTATATTAAACAACTGATATTAACATATGTTCATCAATTTATACCAATAAAAGAAATCCATGTTATCATCATCCAAGCAATCAATCTCATGTTACATCAAACTTTAAATTAAATATACAATAATTGAATAATTTCTATTCCTCATATTAGATATTCAAGGCTGGACCAAACATCAATTAATCATTCCAAGGGATACCCATTATTCTTAACAACTACACAAACTCAATCATAATCAAACATGGGACATCCACTATTCCCAATCAAAACATACATGCCTGGTATTTCTAACAAAGGGATAAACATTATCCCTAATTATGCAAACAAAAATGGCTACTTACATCAGCCCTCTAGCTCCAAACCAATCCTCAAGTTCTATGTCATTTCATCATTCTCAAATCATCCTGTACAAAGCAAAATTCCATTCATAATCATGTATTCAATACTCATTCATAGTCAATCTTAGGCTATAATTATCAAATGTATGATAAACACTAGTTAAATGAGGGTTTCTCCATAATTATCGTCAGAAATCTTCATGTTCACATATTTATCTAATATCTTACATGATCAGCATCTAAAAAACTTATAAAAAACTCAATTATGCTTTAAATTCACTTTATTCATGGATTACACAGCCCATTCAAAAGAATCCTCATTAACCTCGAACTAGGGAACAATCATAAAGTTGATTTCACTAGTTCAAAATCATTCCATACATGTTCTAAAACATGATAATCATGTAATTAATCATTTACTCCATGTTTTAATTCAATAAAAATTATGAAATGCACAAATTGCACAATGCATGGAAACTTGAGCTTAGCATGATTCATGATTTTTTATGCTAAATCACTATAATCAATGTATTAAACCATTCCCCCATGAATTTATAATCATATACATCAATTTCATTCCAGCAATCCACCATTTCCAAAAAGTCACAAAAGCCTAACTAACCAAAAACCACAAATTTGGTTCGAGAAAATGACTTACAATGAAATTCAAACATGGCTTCCATCCACGAACAAGAATCCATGCCCAACACGCAAAATAGTACACTCCATTTGTTGAAGAATCGGATCAGCTTTCATTTCATTTCACCATTCAAATGCCAAATACTCATTCACCTTAGTATGCTTGGATGATAATCTCTCTAAACCATCTTATTTGCAACTCCAAATGACAAGAATTTGGGTCCAATGGGCTAGGGCAAAAGTTTGGGGAGAAACAAGACTCAATAGTTTGAAATGAAATGGGGTTGGACTTATAAAATTGCACAATCGACATATGGCAGGTCTCTAGCATACTTCCAGTGATCGCAACCAGTATGGAATCCTCTTGCTATACCACCTACTAATGGACAACAAGGTATATGCCCTTGGATTTGACCGCAACCAGTATGGCAGCCTCCTGCCATACCGCATGCTAGGAGCAGTTTTTGTATTTCACCCATATTACCCTTGTACATTATTCAAATCACATGAATTTAGAGGCATTAGAAAAATAACATCAAGGGTTAAAAATTTCATATAACAATTTTTCCAAAATAAGCCCACAAATATGTCAAAAGTTTAAATAAAGTCAATCCATCTTGTTCATCTTGTTACTTATTATTAACATACGGAACAATTTTGGTGTATATAACTTAGTCATATGGACTTCAAATTGAGTAATTTTTGTTCCATTAGACAGATAATTTTAAGTTCTACAACTTTCATGTTGAAGCATTTTACTGAATTAGTCCATGAATATATCAAAAAAGGAGCACAAGTGACCCCATTGTCATGCTTAGTTTCCATTAATCATATGTTAATGTTTAACACATAAACAAACTCCAAAATTATGGGGTGTTACATTTGCATCCTAAATCACTTTACAATTTCAATTAGTATTATTTTTAACCATCCTAAATGATCATTTAATATCATTAATATCACCCTAAACTCAAGTGACAACTTGTACATTACAAATGACTACTCAAAATTCAGAATTTTGCACTTATGAAATATCTCCCATAACCTCCTTTTATATAAAAGACTTCAAATATCACCATAATCACTTCAAACATCATATGCATGAAATGGAACATGCTTATGCTATTAACCACTTTATTTGAATTCAATTTCCAAAAATTACTCATTTAGTAATTTTTAACCAAATTTCTCTGAATTTTCTGCTATGAATGACTCCGCATTTGAATTTCATTCCAAATTACACCCAAGTCTTAAACCAAGATTCCCCACACATCAAAATACCTATGTTAATCATATTAGGTCATCATATAGATCATAATTGTGCCTTTTCCCAATTCCAACATTTTAGTTCTTTTTCTTCTTACTATCCTTTTATAGCTCACAATAATGCATTATATGAAATCTAAGAACCAAAAATCACCACATACTCTTATCAATAAATTTCAATCCCCACAACCATCATCTAAGTTTAAGCATCCATTAAATTTTTCATGATTTGATGAAATTTGCTTATTGAGCTCTTTTAGTGAAAAATTCAACTCAATGGTTTAAAATTAAAAGATCATATCTAAATTTCAATTCAATAACTGATACATGTCACATTTCACATAATAAACAAGCTTCACTAGTTATTCAAGTCATATGCATTAATTTGCTCAAAATCACCATTTAGGTTCTTTTAACTCAAAACTACAAATGAAGTCATTCTCTTTATTCAATTCAGTTTTCCATAACAAATTTCTTTATAGATCATTGTTTATCACCTCAATTCCTCATTATGCTAAACTATAAAAAATTTCCCTAATTTTCAACATCTATTAACACCTAAGGTGTTATAGACTCCCCTCCTTATAAAAGGTTTTGTCCTTGAAACTTTCAATGCCAAGTAACCGAATCATGCACTCGAATAATATCTTGTGAATCCGTATCATCATGATAAACCATGCAATTTGCGATCTTTCGATCATATGAATTGGTCAATAATATCATGACTCAACACAGGTATAACATGTACACTGATTCACTCCAATTATGACATGTATATTATTTTCTTCTAAATACTCACCAATAGAATTATTCAACAATTGAAGATGTCATTCTCGTATAACAACCAATGGCAACTATTGAGTTCAACATATACACAAAATTTCAAACAACGCATCTAAGAATCATAACGTAACATTTTACATTCAATTACAATAACAAAATTTCGAACAAAGAGTCTCTCCATGCTTCCTTTATCACTTCTATGTTAACATATCAATCTATTTCTGCTCTTCTATTCTATCCATATAGTCATCACAAGGTATATCATCATACTATTTCCAAACTAATGTATCCAAATAACCAATGTATTGCACTTGCCATCCACTAATACCATGCATAGAAAGTGATAACAAAATGGTCTAAACCACACCCAGGTGGTAACTACAATCGAATGGACAAATAAAGTGGTCTAAACCATAATCAAGTGGCAATCACATTTGAATAAGGTGATTTGAACCATAATCAAGTGGCAACCACCATCAAGTGAACTCAACTGGCTTACAAAGTTGGTGTGATCCAGTCCATCCTTACAACCCCAACTACGAATGTTACCAAATTCATGACAATATAGTCAATGTGATATCCGGTATCAAGCCGTCCCTGCAACCTAGGGATTGCAAGTTCTCCATCCACACCTACTAAATAAGCAAAAGAGTCTCATAATAGGTGGATCGGGCCTCTTCGTCATCAAAGGTAGCATCAATCAAACAAATAAAGCCATCAAAGGCAGCATCAATCAAACAAATAAAGCCTGGAGAGGGGCGGAATCCCAAATAACCAAATAAACCAGCCCACCAGGTATCCAAACCTCACTACATAATGATTGTATACTGACAGACATTCAAATTTTAAATACATATCAATCATGTTTTAAGTGGCATTCAAATCCAAGCATGTACCTCAGACATTCATCCAAGCATCAAACACATATCAATCATATTCCAAGTGCCATTCAAAGCCAAGCCTCAGTCAAATAGCTAATGTGTAATTACTAATCTCATAATCACATATTCAAATCTCACATAAATACCAAGCCTAGGAACATATAAATCAAGCAGCCCAAATCTCCAATTCTCAAACAAGTAGCCAAACCCTAATACATAAAAATCATTCTAAGAGCATCCCAATTCAATTTAATAAATGATTTCTGATATCTAAATCCAATCATACTTTTAAACCTAAATTCAAAAAACACCTCTAATCCAAGCGTGCCTTTAATTCTCAATCATCATCCAAGCAAGCCTTAAAAATTTTATCAAGACTCAATTTCATACATGGCTTCCATTAGAATACCATTATTTTGTTTCATCATAATGATACTCATGCATCATCACTAACTTGCCAAACATCCCTCAAATTCATTGTACCACATGCATTTTATAATAAAAAATTCAATCGTAATTCAGATGGAATACATGGTAATATCAGCACTCTTCATTCAAACATCTCATATACAAAACTTTCCATCAATCAATTACATTATCAGTTATATAAACCCAACAACTTAAACTTGTAACATAAATCCATTTTCAACCATACGGAGGCAAAAAATACACACTTCCCTTAATCAGATGAACAATCAAAATAACTTAATTCAATCATATTGAAATTCAATGTCAAACAATAAAATCATGACACACATGACCACCCAAATCAACATGTTCACAAGCAAGTTAATCAATCACATATAAGCATATATTCGTCACAACATGCCATGTACAATCCAAGTAGTCAAATAGTCAACAAGGTTCATACAATTATTTGAATCAAAGGAATTTGAGGGTTTCATCATAAATCATTCAACAAATCAAAAGGAATTTAGTATCCAATGTTTATTCATGAAACTTTGTAGTTTCATCATTTCTAATTCCAACTACTTCTTATAATAACATTTACACATTCAGATATGGTGTACTTATAGAAAACCTCATGCTTCTATGCGCCATTCTGAATATAGCAAGTATACACTATTCCAAAATTACTATTATGATATCATAGCACTGTCACTTTCATTTCAAATCATATCCACTATACAATATCATATCAAATCACAATTATTAATTCACAATTATCATTCATGTTCATTCCATATGGATATCCTTCATACATAGTCATATCAATTAGTCATATAATATCAACCCACTATCATTTACCTGCACTTTATTTTCTTACTCATGCCTTCAAATTATTTTGTAACTTAATATTTTTATAGGTTCCTATGGCATGTCATTTCTTATTTCTAATAACTATTTCCATCATGCGAATTTAGTACTAGCACATAGAGTAGTAATACTTTATTGCTTAGTGCCTAGGACTTATCACACAAATAAGTCCTAGGCTCTGATACCATTCTGTCCTGATGGCAACACATCTAAGGGAAAATTATATCCTTCTATACAAAACCATAAATAGATTTCAATGACATGCCATTATGGCTTATTTCCATCATTTAAGATTACTCGATTACAATTCCACAAATACATACATTCATTCTTAAATTTGTTACAAACACAATATAAAAAATTTCCAAATACAAATTCAATAAATAAAATAAGTATTATCCTCCTTGGGTTCCATTGCTTAACCTATCAGCTAAAAATATAAAATAAGAAGGCATGAGTCTAGGAAACTTAATAAGTAGATAAATGTCAACAATAATTAATCCACAATGAGCACATTTCATATCAAACAACTGATGTTAACATATGTTCATCAATTCATACCAAACAAGGAAATCCATGTTATCCTCATCTAACCAATCAATCTCATATTACATAAAACTTCAAATTGATAATATAATAATGAATACTTTTTATTCCTCATATTAAATATTGAAGGCTGGACCAAATATCAATTAATCATTACAAGGGATACCAATTATTTTTCACAACAACACAACATCAATCTTAAACAAATATGCAATATCAATTATCCCCAATCAAAATATAAATACTTAATATTCCAAACAAAGAGATAAATAGTATCCCTAATTATGCAACAAACACAAATGCCTACATAAATCAGCCCTCTGGCTCCAAACCATTCCTCAAGTTTTATGTCTTTTCGTCCTTCTCAGGTCATCCTATACAAAGCAAAATTTCATTCATAATCATATATACAATACTTCAGTCATAGCCAATCATAGGCTATAATTATCAAATGTATGATAAACACTAGTTAAATGAGAGTTTCTCCATAATTATCATCAGAAACCTTCATGTTCGCATATTTATCTAATATCTTACATGATCAGCAGCTAAACAACTTATAAATAACTCAATTACCCTTTAAATCCACTCTATTCATGGCTTACACAACCCATTCACAAGAATCCTCATTAACCTTGAACTAGAGCGTAATGATAAAGTTGATTTCATTAGTTCAAATCATTCCATACATATTCTAAAACATGATAATCAAGCCATTAATCATTTACCCCATGTTTAATTCAATAAAAATTTTGAAACAACCAAATTTTGCTCTGCATAGAAACCCTAGCTTAGCATAATTCATGCTTTTTTTATGCTAAATCACTATAATCAATGTATTAAACCATTCCCCCATGGATTTATAATCATATACATCAATTTCATTCCAAAACTCCACCATTTCCCAAAATTCACAATACCTTAACTAACCAAAAAGTATAAATTTGGTTGGAGAAAATGACTTACAGTGAAATCCAAACATGGCTTCCATCAGTAAACAAGAGTCCAAGCCCAACATACACTCCATTTGTTAAAGAATCGGATCAGCTTTCTTTTTACCATATAAATGCTAAAAACTCATTCCCTTAGCATGCTTAGATGATAATCTCTCTAAACCCTCTTATTTGCTACTCCAAATGATAAGACTTTATGTCAAATGGGGCTAGGGCAAAAGTTTTGGGAGAAGCAGGACTGAATTGGATGAAACGGAATGGGGTCAGACTTATAAAATCGCACAACCAAAATATGGCATGCCCCTGGCATACCGCATGCAATTCCACTTGTGACCATAGCTAGTATGGAAGCTTCCTGCCATACCACCTGCCAATAAATAGCAAGGTATATGTCCTTGGATCCTACCACAACTGGTATGGCAGCCTCCTACCATACTGCCTGCCGGGTGTAATTGTTGTATTTCACCCATATCTCCCTCATATGATATCCAAATCACTTAATTTTAGAGGCATTAGAAAGATAACTTCAAGGGTTAAAAATTTCATGGTAACAATGTTTCCCAAATAAGCACAAAAATGTGTCAAAAGTTTAAATAAATTTGACCCATCTCATTCATCTTATTATTCTTTAATATATGGAACATTTTTGGTGTATTAATCATAACTTACTCATATGAACTCCGAATTGAGCTATTTTTATTTCATTAGATAGATAATTTCAATGTATGCAACTTTCATGTTGAAATAGTTTTCTGAACCAATCAATTAATATATCAAAAATGGAACACAAGTGACCCCATTGTCAGTTTCCATTCATCATATGTTATGTTTAACACAACGAACTCCAAAATTATGGGGTATTGAATTTGCATCCTAAATCACTTTACAATTTCAATTAGTATTATGTTTAATCATCCTAAATGATCATTTGATAACATTAATATCATTACAAACTCAAGTTACAACCTATCTGTTATAAAGGACTACTCCAAATTCATAATTTTGCACTTATGAAATATCACCGATATCCTCATTTTACACAAAACACTTCAAATATTACCAAAATCACTTCACACACATCACATACATGAAATGGAACATTTTTATGTAATTTACCACTTTATATGATGTCAATTTCCAAAAATTACTCATTCAGTTGTTTTGAATCGAATTTCTTTGAATTTTCGGCTATAGATGCCTCCACATTCAAATTTCATTCCTAATTACACCCAAGTCTTAAATCAAGATTCCCCACACATCACAATACTAATGGTAATCATATTAAGTCATTCATAAAGATCATAATCATGCATTTTCTCAATTTTATCGTTTTAGTTCTTTTTCTTCTTACTATCCTTCTGTAGCTCACAACAATGCCTTATACGAAATCTATGTAATAAAAAAACCTCATATTCTTATCAGTAAATTTGAATCGCCACAACCATCATATAAGGTTAATCATCCATTAAATTTTTCATGATTTGATGAAATTCACCTATTGAGCACTTTTTGCAAAAAATTCAACTCAATGGTTCAAAATTGAAATATCATCTCTATAGTTTAATTCAAGACCTGATACATGTCATATTTCACATAATAAATATGCTCCTTTAGTTATTCGAGCTACATGCTTGACTTTACTCAAAATCACCACTTAGGTTCTTTTTTACTCAAAACTACTAATGAAGTCATTCTCTTTGTTTAATTCAGTTTTCCATAACAAATTTCTTTATAAATCATTATTTATCACCTCAATTCCTCATTATGCTAACCTACAAAAAAATCCCCATCATTTTCAACATCCATTAACACCTAGGTTGTTACGGACTCCCCTCCTTATAAAAAGTTTCATCCTCAAAACTTTTAATGTCAAGTAACTAAATCATGCACTCGATTCATTTCTTGCGAATCCATATCATGATGATACGCTGCACAAGTTATGATCTTTTCGATCATATGAATTAGTCATTAATATCATGACTCAACATAGGCATTATATGTTGATTCACTCCAATTATAGCATGTATATTATTATCTTCTAAAGATCACCATTAGAGTAATTCAACAATTGAAGATTTTATTCTCGTATAACAACCAATGGCAACTATTGAGTTCAACATATACACTCAAAATTTCAAACATAGCATCTGAGAATAACAATGTAACATTTTACATTCAATTACAATAACAAAATTTTTAACTTAGAGTCTCTCCATTCTTCTTTTATCACTTCTATCTTAACATATCAATCTATTTATGTTCTTCTACTTTATCCATATAGTCATCATAAGGTATATCATCATATTATTTCCAAACTAATGTATCCAAATAACCAATGTATTGCACTTGTCATCAGCCAATACCATGCATGGGAGGTCATAACAAAGTGGTCTAAACCACACTCAAGTAGTAACCACAATCAAATGGGCAAGTAAAACGGTCTAAACCACAATCAAGTGGCAACCACAATCAAATGGGCAAGTAAAGCAGTCTAAACCACAATCAAGTGGCAACCACTATCGAATAAGGTGATCTGAACCACAATCAAGTGGCAACCACCTCAACTGGCTTACAACATTGGTGCGATCTAATCCATTCCTACAACCCTGGTTATGAATGTTACAAAATCCATGACAACATAATCAATGTTGTCTCTAGTATTTAGTCATCACTACAACCCAAGGATTACAAGTTCTCTATTTACACCTACTAAATAAGCAAAGGAGTCCCACAATAGGTGGATTAGGTCTCTTTGCCATCAATGGCAGCATAATTCAAACAAATAAAGCCCGGAGAGGGGCGGAATCCTAAATAACCAAATGAACTAGTCCATTAGGTATCCAAATCTCAATACAGAATGATCATATGCTTGCAAGTATACAAATTTAAAATAGATATCAATCATGTTTTAAGAGGCATTCAAATCCAAGCATGTACCTCAGACATGCATCCAAGCCTCAAACACATATCACTCATATTCTAAGTGGCAATCAAAGTCAAGCCTTAGTCAAATAGCTAATGTGTAATTACTAATCGCACAATCACATATTCAAATCTCACTTAAATAACCAAGCCTAGGCATATAAAAATCAAGTAGCCCAAATTTTTTATTCTCAAACAAGTAACCAAACCCAAATACATACAAAAAATTCTAATAGCATCCCAATTCAATTTAATAAATGATACTGGTATCTAAATCCAATCATACTTTTAAACCTAAATTCATAAAGCACCTCTAATCCAAGCGTGCCTTTAATCCTCAATCATAGTCCAAGCAAGCCTTAGAATTTTCATCAAGACTCAACTCAAATTTCATACATGGCTTCCATTAGACTACCATTATTTTCTTTCATCATACACTAACTCATACATCATCACTAACCTGCCAAACATTCCTCAAATTCATCATACCACATGCATTTTATAATACAAAATTCAATCATAATTATTATGGAATACAAGGTAATATCAGAATTCTTTATTCAAATATCTAATATATGCAAAACTTTCCATTAATCATTTACATTATCAGTTATATAAACCTAACAACTTAAACTTATAAAAAAACCATTGTCAATCATTCAAAGGGGAAAAATACACAAGTCCCTTAATCAAATGAACAATCGAAATAACTTAATTCAATCATATAGAAATTCCATGCCAAACAATATAATGATTACACACATGACCATCTAAATCAACATGTTCGCAAGCAAGTTATTCAATCATGTATAAGCATATCATTCTTCAAAACATGCCATTTACGATCCAAGTAAGAAAATAGTCAACGAGGTTCATAAAATTATTTTAATCAAAGGAATCCAAGGGTTCCATCATAAATCAAACAACAAATCAAAGTGAATTTAGTTTTCAATGTTTATTCATGAAACTTTACAATTTCATCATTTCTAATTCCAAATACATTGGTATGCTATCGTAGGCAACCAAATTTAGAACCTTACTCTAAATTTAAATTTCTGTAGTAGTGTGAGTAAAGGTTGATCCCACGAGGTGTATCTAGCTTATTATTGTGTAATGTGAACAAGAAAGGGGGGTTTTGAATGTAATGATGAAAGTGTTTAAAGAAATCTATCAGAGAAGAAAACCTTGGTTCAAGTCAACATCCACCATCAGAATCTCATAACTGATCATTGACACAATTATGAATCAAATCATACTTTGAATATTCCCCATTAGAATTATTTTTCTTATCTCTCCTTTAACATAGTTAATTAGAAACATGCGATCCAATTAACCCCAACTGCTAAACAACCTCAGACACATGCTAGAGATTTAATCTAATAGCAGCCTTAAGATTTATAGAGATTGATGAAGTTAACTAACATAAGCACACATGGTTGTATTTAATTTAGTCAAATATTCTTCATAAGATTTAATGACTACAACAATAGCAAATTATTAAACCCTAGTTACTTCACAGATTAGAGGGATCAAATAATTACAGATTTGATATCTAATCTAGTAATAGATTGCAATGAATAATAAAATAGTAGGCCTCCTAGCAATTAAATACAATAATCATAATCATGAATAAAGAAGAACATTCAATACTTAAAGTATAAATTGAATAGTTAAATTAAATTAGATCTCATAGTATATTGATTCTGAAGCTTGTTTGCTTAAATAAAGAATAAAAGTTTTGCCACATAGGGCCATGGAATCACAAAGAAAATAAAATAGAAGAGAGAAGAAGAAGATTCTTTGTTAAAAGCCGCCAAGAAGTCCTCTCCAAACCCTAGCAAAAGAACCCTCAAAAAGCCCTAGGAAACTAATATTTATAAAGAGTCAAAAATATGCAAAATACAAAGTGATGCTGAAATTATCTAAAATCCTTCAATTGAAATCTTTTTGCACTTACCCACTCCAATTGTCCCCTAAATCAGAATATAAGAATAATGAGTATATTTTGGAATCAAATAAGCGTAAAAGATTAAGTATTAAGGGAATAAAATATGATATTTTGCATTCTTATCAAATTCCCCCGCACTTAACTTTTGCTCGTCCTTGGGCAAAACTCAAATTTGCTCCCCCCCAAAAGAATATAAAGGTTGCAATTATCATAAACAAAGAACAACTAAAACTCTTCAAAACACATAACACATCATGAAAAACTCATTCTTATAGAACTTACAATCAGTGAGCATTCTCTCTTGAAGATGGATTAAACTAAACAAGTAGAACTCTCAAGGAATTAAACACTCTACTTTCATGCGTTTGAAGGGTATATGTTCTGCTCAAATTCATTCAAATGGAAATGATCTACCATAAGCTTGCACATGTTCTCATTCTCCAACACTAGGAGCACATGCATATCATGAATCATAAGGACTTTTCATGGGTTGTAATGGGGTTTAGGGTAAAGGTGAGAAATATTTGGAGATATAGCTCAAAAGTCATTGAAATTAGTAAAGTATAAATAAATCAACTCATGCTCAAATATATAAGACATGTATAGCCACATGTTTTCTTCAAAAACTTTCAACTTTGAATACATAATGTATAAATAGATCCCTTCCCTTGAAATTTTGATATTTTCTTTTTCTTTCTCTATTTTTTTTATTTGATATTTTTTTAAGAACAACAACATGTTCTATTTCACCAATCATAGCCATTCAACAAATTTTGACACCCCATACTTTATTTCTTGTACACCCATATATAGCACAATGATGATCCATGCTCCACTAGCTTTATGGCTTAGGTAAAGATATTATTTTTTTGGGTTTCAAGTTTGTAACATAGGTTCACAATAAAAATCTATAAAGCTCAAAGGGGCTTAACAAGAGGAAAAATTAATCACAAGGTAGGGTATTTGGCTTATTTAGTTCAAAAGAAAGAAGGCCTTAATCATGTTCATGCATGCATGTATTAATGTGATCTTAAAGAGAATTAAGAAAAGTTCTAGAGAAACAAATCCATGAAAGAATATCTCTCATGAAGAAAAAGGTTGAGATTGATGTGACTGTGTCAATCTAAAGGCTCAAAATCTCACCAGCTTTTGTATACAAAATTTATTCATCATGATTCTCAAGGAAAATAACTAAACCAAGCAATTGCAAATTGGAAGATTACTTATTCAATCATGTTATGAATTTTTCAAGCTTAGATGAATCTTACTCATGTCATCCTCAACTTCAAATCATCAAAAACTACCAAAACAAAGGGTAAAACTAACTCTCTCTCAATGTTTTTAAATAAAAGCAAAAATAAAAAAAACACAAAAAATACAACCTAAACCTCAATCTAAATCCCCTACCCCACACTTAAAACTGACATTGTCCCTGATGTAAGGTAAAATGCAAAGAAGATGCAAAAATGACCATAATATAAATGCAGAAATAAAGAAAAAAATAAGAAAAAGAAACATAAACTCCCCTTGGGTTACCTACCAAGTAGCACTTTTGTTTATAGTTGTTGGCTTGACTAATGCTGCCTCCTTCATTTAATGCAAATTGGTTGTTCAAGATCCACTTTTGCAACATTTTCAACTTGTAGTCCTTCATAGAAAAGCTCAAGTCTATGACCATTCACTGTGAGAACTTTGGAAGTCACCAAACTCTAAATTTCATCAATATTAAACTCTTTCCTAGAAATCATCTTATCATGAAAAGCTTTTGTCCTTTCCTTATAAATCCTTGCATTCTGATAGGCATCATTGCAAATTTCATCTACTCTCCACTTTCATCCATTTTGATGTTGAAATTCTTGATAGCCCAATAAGGCTTGTGTTCAAACTCAATGGGAAGGTGGCATGGTTTTCCAAACACTATCTAGTAAAGTGATATACCAATAGGTGTCCTATATGCAGTCCTGTATGCCCAAAAAGCATTATCTAAGTGCAAACTCCAATCTTTTCCATTGGGATTAACTGTCTTTTCAAGAATGGACTTGATCTCTTGATTTGATACTTTCGCTTGTCCACTAGTTTGCGAATGATAGACAATTGACACCTTATGGATCACATGATACTTCATCAAAAAAGCTTCAACAATTTGATTACAAAAGTGAGTGCCTCAGTCACTTATTAGAGCTTTTGGAATTCCAAACTTGGAGATTATGTTATATCTAATAAAATTTGTAACAACTTTGGAGTCACTAGTCTTGGTGACTCTAGCTTCCACCCATTTTGAGACATAGTCAACAGCAAGTAAGATATAAAAATAACCGAAAGATGCAGGGAATGGCCTTATGAAATCAATGCCCCAAACATAAAAAATTTCATAAAATAGTATGGGTTTTTGTTGTATCTCATTCCTTTGGGATATATTACCTATCTTTTGATATCTATCACACAACTTATAAAAAGAGTATGGGTCTCGAAATAAAGTTGGCCAATAAAATCCACACTCTAACACTTTTCTTGCTGTCCGCTTAGCTCCAAAGTTGCCTTCCACAAGCATAAGAATGACAAAAGGTGAGTATAGAATGAAATTCAATTTCAGGGACACACCTTCTAATTACTTGATCAACACAATGCTTCCATAAGTATGATGGATCATCCCACACATAATATTTTGCATCACTCTTGATCTTATTTTTTTGATTCTTAGACAAAATAAGAGGCAAAGTATCAGTGACCAAATAATTTATCATGTTTGCATAGCAAGGTAGCATCTCACTTGTAGAGAATAATTGTTCCTCAGGAAATGCTTCTTGCTGATGGAGTTCATCCTCTACATGAATTAGACGACTCAAATGATCTGTAACATGATATTTTGTCCCTCTTTTGTCTTTGATCTCCAAGTCAAATTTACTTAAGAGAAGTATCAACCTTATTAACCTTGGTTTTGCTTTCTTTTTCATCATCAAATAACAGAGAGTTGCATGATCAAAATAAATAATGATTTTAGTACCAACCAAATAAGATCAAAATTTTTCCAAAGTAAAGACAACAACTGACAATTCTTTCTCAGTGGTAGAATAATTTCTTTGAGCATCATTCAATGTCCTTGAAGCATAATAGATGGAATGAGATGCTTTCCCAATTCTCTGACCCAAAACAGCACCCACTACATAAACATTATCTCAGAATGAACAATCTAATCAGGAAGTTGGATAACTGGGGTTCAAGTCAACCATTCCTTTAGCTTGTTAGATGCCTCTTTACACCTTTATCAAATTCAAAAGCCACATACTTTTGCAATAACTAGCATAGAGGCAATGCTATTTTGGAGAAGTCCTTGATGAATCTTCAATAGAAACTTGCATGTCCAAGAAAAGAACAAACTTCTAGCACACTAATGGGATAAGGTAAAGATTGAATGATATAAACTTTAGCTTTATTTACCTCAATTCCAACAGATGAAATAACATGACCCTAAACTATACCGTGTTCAACCATGAAGTGACATTTTTCAGAATTTAACACAAGGTCAGTTTCTATGCATCTTTGAAGAACAAGTGTAAAGATATGAAAGCAATTAGCAAAGGAATCTCCATGAACTATGAAATCATCAATGAAGACTTCTATAATATGCACAATATAATCTGAAAAGATGCTAACCATACACCTTTGGAAGCCAAAGGGCATACAACAATATGCAAAAGTTCCAAATGGGCATGTGAAAGTCATCTTCTCTTGATCTTCAGGGGCAATTGCAATCTAGAAATAACCTAAATGGCTATCAAGGAAACAATAGTAAGAATGAACAACTAATCTCTTAAGCATTTGATCAATAAAAGGTAAAGGAAAGTAGTCCTTACGAGTTACAACATTCAATTTTTTATAATCTATACAAACTCGACATCCATTCTGAACATGAGTAGGGACTAACTTATTATTCTGAATTTTCACCATAGTTATTCGAATCTTTTTAGGAACCACTTGAATGAGGCTAACCCAACTGCTATTCGAAATTGGGTAAATCACTCCAACTTCAAGAAGTTTGAGGATTTCCTTTTTCACTACATCCATTATAGGTGGGTTCAATCTCCTTTATGGCTGAGGAGAAGGTTTTGCTCCCTCTTCAAATAGAATACAATGCATGCATGTCGATGGGCTAATTCCTTTATGTCCGCAATTGTCTAACTAATAGCCATCTTATGCTCCTTAAGGACTTGCACAGACTTCTCTTCTTGTAATGCATTAAGTTTACTTGAAATGAACACTAGTAAGGTCTCTCCTTCTCCAAGGAACACATACTTGAGGTGATTGGGAAGAGGTTTCAACTCTAAAATAGGAGTCTGCAAAATAGAACGTAGAATTTCCATTTTAGAAATTGGTAGATCAAAATGAGAAACATTACCTGATTTTGGTGACTTTGGAAAGTCATTTAATGCTACAATAGTTTCCTATAATTCAGTATTCCATGGTAAAACCTCATTCTTCTTCTCAAGATTCTTACTAATGGTAACTTTCAATTCATCTTTTCCATCAATTTCAAAACCTTGCTATGTACAAGAACCAATCACATCGATAGAGTAAACAAAATGATCATCATCAGGATATTTTATGGCATCATAAATATTGAACTTAACAATTTCACCATCAAATTCCATGGTGAGTGTGCCACTATGAACATCTATCTTAGTCTTGGATATCTTTAAGAAGGATATTTCTAATAGAATAGGAATAGCGTGATTACCATTCTCCATATCTAGCACAAAAAAGCAGGAAAAACTAATTCATTGACTTATACTCTTCCCCAACTATAACTTTGGGATATGCATTAGATCTATTGGCCAATTAAACTACAATATCAATGTTATTCAAAGGACCAAGTTTCAAAAAGCATACAATGAATATGGCATAACATTAATGGAAGCTTCTAAATCTAACTTGGCCTTTTCAAGTCTAGTGTTACTTATCATACAAGGGATAGTAAGCATACCTGGATCTTTGAACTTTGAAGGGAGTTTTCTTTGAATGATTGCAGAAACATTCTCCCCTACTCTTACCTTCTCAATCCCTTAAGTTTTTGTTTTCTCTTTGTTGTACACAATGCTTTCAGGAATTTAGCATAATGAGACACTTATTTAATAGCATCAAGAAGTGGAATATTCACCTTACATTTACGAAAAGTCTCATATAAATCTTTATAGTACTTAATTTTGTGAGATTCTGCTAAAGCCTAAGGAAAATGTGGTATCGGTTTATATTCAGAAAGAGGTGAAAACTTATGTTGAGTCACTTCATTGTCCTTAGGAAGGTCTTTGTCTGCAATAATATTTTTCCCTTTTTCTTGCTCTGTTGGTGTAGGAGTAGCTTTTGCTAGGGTGTAAATCTCTTTACTACTCCTCAAAACAATTGTACTCACATTCTCTATTAATATCACCACTGTTTGAGAAGGCAATTTTCTTGAATTTTGTGTCTCCAGCCGATTGATTGTGATAACTATCTGACTTACCTAATTTTCCAAATTCTGAATGCTAGCCTTTGTCTAATTCTCAATAATTTAAATGCTAGCTATTGTCTCCTCTCGAAATTGCAAATTATTAGTGGCAAGAGACTTAACAATATCTTCTAAAGACATAAAAGAGTTAGAAGTTTACCCCTGTGGTTGTCTAGGTGGGCATGGCTATTGATACTATTGAAAACTTAAGGCGATTTTGAGCAAGAGTCTGATTTACTTGTGGGTTCCCATGGCTGAAATTGGGATGATCCCCCCATTCTGGGTTTATATGTTCAAATAGGGATCATACTTCCTTTGTGGTTGTCTAGAAAAATCACCCATTGCATTCACTTGCTCAATAGGTTCCTCTTGAAGAGTTGGGCATGTCTCAGTTGGATGTCCTACCATGGAGCAAATTTCACAAGCTTTCGCTGTCTACATATTCCCTAGAGCCAATTTAAGAACAAGAGAAGTTTGACTTACAATTTGTTGTTCAAGGGAGGAAACACTTACCTCATTAATAGGCTTTGATGGAGAATCAAGTCAATTGCCAAATTATTGTGAGTTGGCTGCCATGTTTACAATCAAGTTCCTTGCAGCTTCAGGAGTTTTATCCACCAAAGGTCCTCATGCTCCTTTCGGTAGGTGAAGTCTCTTATAGGAAATACTAGTTGAGTAGCTACTCACTAATCTGATGATGGGGGCAGCATGCATATAATTTCTTGAAATGTTCCCAATATTCATATAAGAATTCTCCACTATGCTATCTCAGAGCACAAATTTTCTTCCTAATGTTGGCCACAATTGAAGCTAGAAAATATTTCTCCAAAAACAACGTCTTCATCTGATTCCTTGTTATGATGCTCCTAGATGGTAGATAGTAAAGTCAATCCTTAGCCAAATCCTTCAAAGAGAATGGAAAGGCTCTCAGTTTGATTTGCTCTTCAGTCACTCCTATCGGTTTCATACTTGTGCACACCACATGAAATTCCTTTAGATACTTGTGAGGATCTTCACCTGCAAGACCATGAAAAGTGGGCAAGAGATGGATTAATCTAAGTTTTAATTCAAAATAATAGTAGCATCTAAAGTAGGAAACATTATGCATAAGGATTGTTGATCCAAATCAAGTATGACAAGCTCTTTCAAAGTTCAAGTTTTAGCCATGATTTCCTCTTCTGAATTCCTCCAAGCTTTACTCCTTAACTTTCTTTCAATTTTGGTTTGTACTATAAATTACCTTGATTAGAAGATTGAGTTGCTAATATAAACAATCAAGAAAAATCTAATAAACCTAAAAAAAATAAAAATAAATAGAAAAAATCACAAGAGCACAAAAATTAACTAGAATGCCTGCCCAGTGATGGTGCCAAAATTTTGGTGTGTTGTCCTAGGTAACCAAATTTAGAATCTTGCTCTAACTTTAAATTTTTATAGTAATGTGAGTAAGGGTCGATCCCACGAGGAGTATCTAGCTTATTGTTATTTAATGTGAACAAGAAAAGGGGTTTTGAATATAATAAAGAAAGTGTTTTAAAAGAAATCTATTAGAGAAGAAAACCTTGGTTCAAGTCAACATCTACCATCAAAATCTCATAACTAATCATTGACACAATTATGAATCAAATCATACTTTGAATATTCACCATTGGAATTATTTTTTCTATCTCTCCTTTAACATAGTTAATTAGAAACATGCGATCCAATTAATCTTAACTACTAAACAACCTTAAACACGTGCTAAAGATTTAATCTAATTGTAGCCTTAAGAATTGTAGAGATTAATGAAGCTAAATAACACAAGCACAAGTGATTGCATTTAATTTAGTCAAATATTCTTTTTAAGATTTAATAATTGCAACAATAGCAAATTATTAAACCCTAGTTGCTTCGCAGATTAGAGTGATCAAACAATTATGGATTTAATATCTAATATAGCAATAGATTGTAATGAATAATAAACTAGTAGGCCTTCTAGCAATTAAACATAATAATCATAATCATGAACAAAGAAGAACATTCAAGACTCAAAGTATAAATTGAATAGTTAAATCAAATTAGATCTCACAGTATATTGATTCTGAGGCTTCCGTCTCCCTAAACCTAGAATAAAAGTTTAGCCACACAGGGCCATGAAATCACAAAGAAAATAAAATGGAAGAGAGAAGAAGGAGATTCTCTATCGAAAGCCGCCAAGAAGTCTTCTCCAAACCCTAGCAAAAAAATCCTTAAAAAGCCTTAAGAAATAACTATTTATACAGAGTCAAAAATATGCAAAATCTACAAAATCTACAAAATCCAAAGACTGGGAATGGAGTCAGGTGTCGCCAGTGCCACCTTACTACCCGATGTGGTGGTGGTGTGGAGTGGGTTGGCACCAGTGGTGCCAGATGGGTGTCGGTGGTGCTGGTCTGCTGCCTTTGGTGCTCTACTCCTTATTGCTTCTCTTCTGCACTTCATCCTGACTTGGGCATTCTTACTATTTTTGCCCTTGATGTAGTCCTTATCTCTGAAAACTCCAAACACAAAAATTGTAGAGGTTTTTCTTATTTTCCAGAACATCTTCAATCATCTCAATCGGAGGTCGGATGAGAGAATTATGCCAAAATATGAAGTGATGCTAAATTGTCCAAAATTCTTCAATTGACTTCTTTTTACATTTACCACTCCAATTGTCCCCTAAATCAAAATATAAGAATAATGAGTATATTTAGGAATCAAATAGGCATAAAAGATTGAGTATTAAGAGAATAAAATATGATATTTTGCATCCTCATCATACATCATAAACATAATATTTATACATTCGGATATGGTGTACATACAGACACCCTCATGCTTCCCTGTGCTATTCTAAATATAGCAAGTATACACTATTCCAAAATTACAATTGTGATATTATAGCACTGTCACTTTCGTTTCAAATCATATCTACTATACAATATCATATCAAATCACAATTATTAATTCACAATTATCATTCATGTTCATCCATATGAATATCCTTCACACATAGTCACATCAATTATTCATATAATATCAACCCACTATCATTTACCTGCCCTTTATTTCCTTACTCATGCCTTAAAATTATTCTATAACTCAATATTCTTACAAGTTTCTATGGCATATCATTTCCTATTTCTAATAGCCTATTGTCATCATGAGAATTTTGTACTATCACACAGAGTAGCAATACTTTATTACTTAGTGCCTGAACTTATTACATAGATAAGTCCTAGGCTCTAATACCATTCTGTCATGCCCCGCCTTCTGAGGCATGACTTACATTTTATAATGTTTTTCACCCAGATTTCTCCACTTTTACGGTGGGGTGCTCGAGTTCAATTTTGAAACTCGACTAGTTTCTACAGAAAATGGACAGCGCTTCCCCTGGAATATTAGGAGCTAACCTGTACTATTATTTGTTAAATTAATAAAATATAAATAGACATTCTAAAACATATTCAACCACATACCCATAGCCCTAGACCTCATTGAATCATCATGGCAACACATGTAAGGGGAAATTATATCCTTCTGTATAAAACCATAAATACATTTCAATGACATGCCATTATGACTTATTTCCATCATTTAGGATTACTCGATTACAATTCAACAAATACATACATTCAAGATTAAATTTATTACAAACACAATATAGGAAACTTTCAAATACAAATTCAATAAATAAAATAAATATTATCCTTCTTGGGCTCCATTGCTTGACCTGCAAGCAAAGTTATAAAACAAGAAGACATGAGTCTGGGCAACTCAGTAAGTAGACAAATGTCAACAATAATTAATTCACAATGAGCACATATCATATCTAACAAATGATATTATCATATGTTCATCAATTCAAATAAAATAAAGAAATCCATATTGTCCTCATCCAACCAATCAATCTCATAGTGCATTAAACTTCAAATTAAATATACAACAAATGAATACTTTCTATTCCTCTTATTAGATATTCAAGGCTAGACCAAACACCAATTAATCATTCCAAGGGATACCTATTATTTTTAACAACTACACAAACTCAATCGTAATCAAATATGGGACATCCACTATTCTCAATCAAAATATACATGCCCAATATTTCTAACAAAGAGATGAACATTATCCCTAATTCTGCAATGAACACAAATGCCCACTTAAATCAACCCTTTGGCTCCAAACCATTCCTTAAGTTCTGTGCCTTTTCATCCTTCCTAGATCATCCTATACAAAGCAAAATTCCATTCATAATCATCTATTTAATACTTCATTCATAGCCAATCTAAGGCTATAATTATCAAATGTATGATAAAAATGATTTTTTGAGCAATTGTTTCTTCTTTATTCATTTATCTGAGTGTTTAATGGAATTACATCTTTATTTTCTCAGACAAACTTTGTCTAGTTGGTATAGATAGTTCAAATTTCTTGAACAACTTTATGCTCCCTGACCATGTGAAAATATTATGTGCTATGAAAATGAATGGGAGATAGTAGTAGTATACCTGAAATTCTAGAGTTTGAAGTAACTACACAAGAAGGTCCAATTAGGAATCTTCACTCCTTCCGATGGGGAGCTAAATGGATCTTCACCTTGACTTAGGACTTACCATTAGTGATCATAGAAAATTTTATGCACTCTTTTATAGCCCTCCCTGAAGTATTGTTCAATGACCGATTGAACCCATTCTTCCTCAAAGTTCTTAATCTCAAAGCATGACTACATGCAGAAGGCAACACAATTAGGTGGTAGCTTATAATGCCCTGCTTTTCCAAAGTGTTACTAAGGCAGTAACAGGAGGACCCATGGCCAGAGTCTCCCCTGAACTTACCTCTTTAAACCTATATAAAATGCACAAACATCCACCGATGCCCAGATTCGTAGTTTCACTATAAAGGCAGAGTGTGGAAAAACATTCACACACCTACAAAAGTAATGACATGAAAATTATTATGGTTTATACAACTTAAATTTACTTTAATTACATCAGTAACTTAACTCATGAATTACATTTTAATACATCCAAAATATAACAAAAAGATAATGATTTCTAAACATCAAGATTTATTCCTATCCTAAGCTCCAACCCCTCATTGTGCTCCATCTTCTGACCTTTTAACTAAAAATATAATAAAATAGAGCAAGTTTAGGTAAATCATAAGCAAATAACAAGCAAACAAGAATTAACAAAATAAGCAAACTAATGATACACTATAATGCAATAAGATAGACAATTGGAATTACTATCATGGAATAATCTAATTACACCATTCGCATCTAGATTAAATGGGCCACTTTTACTTTAAATTTTCTAATATATACTCTTTTTTTTGTACTGGCTTATTCTATATCGTGATCGTCATAACCTCTCATCATGATTGATCACAAATAGGTATGTTTAATGAACCAACATATATTTTACCTGCCATTAACCAATGCTATGCTCGAGAGGCATCCAACATAGTGGACTTAGTCACATCAAAGTCGACCTAGCCACGACCAAAGTGTTCTCAACCGCCACCAAGTGGAAACAACCACAACAAAGTTAACTCCACTTTCTTACTATGTTGGTGAGGTTCGGTTTATCCCTACAACCCGATTATGATTGTTGTAAGAATCATAACCACGTGGTCAGCATAGTCCATGATTTCTCGCCTTCATTTTATCCTAGGGTTGTGAGTTTCCCATTCACGCCCAATAAGTAATTTAGGGAGTTACACACAATAGGCCAAAACCAGCCTCTTCGCAATTATAGGTGGCACAATCAAACATTGCCCTTTTATGGGTGGAATTATAATATCCAAAGGAGCCATCCCGACAGACATTCAAACCCAATATACATATTGATATTTTTGGCAGGAATCCAAACCCTTCATCACTCATATCCATTATCTAGACATGCATTCACTTCCCAATCAAATAATCACATTTAATTTTCATCTTTGCTAAATCATCAAGCCCAAGTACATCTATCTTATGTCACAAATGACTGTTCACAGCGAACCAAATGCCGCGACATCCAACTTCTTACAATTTATGTGTCACGGCATCAAATTTGGATGCCATTGCATCCCACTTTCTACTTAGAATTTTTATTGTTCATAATGAATTTAGTGTCAAGGCATCAACCCCTTTTTTTCCATTTTGCATATGAATGTCGTGGCATTTATTTTTATACCACGACATTGAAATTAGATGTCGCGGCATCTAGATTGGAAGTCATGACATCATCCTGCTGTCTCTCTTCTGCACCTTGATTTTCTGCCCTATTTATATAAATTTATACTATTTCATTTGCTAAGTGTAAATAAGCCATTTAAATTCATTTTAAAGCATATCTAACATACTTCACATACCTTAAGCATAAAAATAACATGATTCAACAACCCTTAGATAACTACCATACAGTGCCAAAGTAAATCTATATATAGAGTTCAATTAAAACTTAGCTCATTACTTAATAAAATAAAATTCTTATCTATCAATGCACCTTCTTTTCACTTCAACTTTATGTTTTCACAATTTGCTTCTCAGTTCAAAGGTCCAACACTAGGAATGCATGTTACATGATCGTTGAACTGCAACATGAATCTATAAATCATTGATAAGTCTATAACATACTATATTTTAATACCCAAATTCACATGTTTTGGAACCTCATTTGGTATTTTTCATTTATTAGTGATTATATTTGATGAGAAATTACAATTAATTGAATTATTTAATTTTTTAGTCAACAAATCATGTCAAAAAAAAGTTGAATGTGAATAAGTAGCACTTTGATGCTACTTTGGGCACTAATTGATATGGATTTAGAAAGAGTTGTTAGAATAAGAAGTAAAGATCTTCAAGTTAGATATCCAATGAAACAAGAATCACCTAATTATGACAACAAATGAAGAAGATATGATCAAAATAGTGAAGACATCTTGAGTGGACAACATTTTGGAGCTATAGGCACTTAACCTTCACACACTTCGGCTAAGTGGACAGCAAGGCAGTGCCGTCAACACCGAAGACAGATGACTTACAAAAATTTTGTGTAGATCCTATTTTGGGGCTGGCTTATAAATAGAATTTAAGGGAGTTTTGGGGTTTGGAGAGTTAGCATTTTGAGAGCACTTGGAGGCTATGTTTTCTCAAGGGTTTTTAGAGAGTTTTTGGAAGAAGATTTGAGAAGGAGAAGATCAATTTGGAGATCAAGAGGTCTGAGGTCATTACCAAAGAGTGAAGAATAGATTGAATAGGAAAAATCTGATTTGTTTTGATTTTAATCATTTTTCTTCCTTGTCTTTTTGGTTTACCTTGGAATTGGAA
>JAYJMB010062355.1:0-26151 GCA_036873735.1 Pouteria campechiana | reverse complement strand
CGCCCTCTGACATTTTCTCTATCTTGCAGGATTCTAGGCGGGATCTTCTCGAGAGCCAAATCAGCATTCTGTTTGGGAACAACCCAAACAACCATGTACTATCAATAGTACATAGCCCGCATCAATGCCAATATAGAAGCCCTCTTAAAAGGGACTCTTGTAGCATTTCCAGAACTGTTTGACCCAACATTTTGGGAGTGCATTGACTTTATCAATATATCAAGCTATGGAGCTATAGCTTATACACATGGACCTCTTGTAGCAATTCCCAAGGATCAACTTTTGATCCCATCTTCTCCACCAAAAAGACCCAGATCATCTTCCAAAACACCCAAGCCCTCCGCTATACTATCATCTTCTTAACCCAAACCCCCTCTTCCACCTTCCTTTCCCAAGACTTATAAAAGAAAACCCAAACTACCCCAATGACATTGTTGCCTTTTACATTTTTTTCTCTCTTTGATGTAATTTTTCTTTCTTTCTGTAAAGAATTTTGATTTTGTGCATATATTGTATCTACAAATTTTAAATCAATGACAAAGTTCTATACGTATGCAATTTCTATTATCATTTGTCTTAAATATTATTATTTGTTTTATTTATTTCTTTCCACCTTTTTTATTATGACAAAATGTGAATATATAAACGAGGAGAAAATGTATGAATAAATTGAAATATAAGAAAATAGTATGTACATGTATAAACTGATATGTATGAAAATATCTTCCATATGAAATATACTTAAAATATTGTGCATCCATTCAGGGGGACCTGCACTAAATAATCAATAGAAATTTTTGAAATATCTGCAAATTAATTTGCTTTAAGTTTATTGCTAGACAAGTTTTGAAAGGTATATCACTCACAATTTTGTCATCATCAAAAAGAAGGAGAATGTTGAATATTCTATATAGCTTGATTTTGATGATAAACATTCTTAACCAAGTAAGTTTTGATGATGAACAAAGACATGAGTGAAACATTAAGGTATTAACAATTTGTTCTCGAGTATACTGCAGAAATATTATCCCATACTTAACTTGAGAATAATCCTCATGATCATCAATGGAAGAAACCATGTCAATGCTCATGAAAAATAAGTATATAAATTTCATATATACTTAAAACAAGAAAATAGAAATCTTAAAGTCTTCAAAGCATGCTTTGGAGTTAATTGGAAAGCTTTGGATTCAGCTAAGATAAGCTTTGGAGACATCAAGATGTTCTTCAAAGTTAATTGGAAAGCTTCAGAGTCAAACAAGAAAACCTTAGGAGTCATCACAGCATGCTTTGGAGTCATCATAAGCATACTTTGAAGTCAATAGATAGGCTTTAGAATCATCATAGAATACTTTGAAACCAATAGGAAAGTTTCGGAGTCATTATAGCAAGCTTCAGAAATAAAAGACAAGTTATGGTGTTGTCATGGAAGTTTTGGAGTTATCACAGTACACTTCGAAATCAACAAGACATACTTTAGAGTTAATTAGATACGTTTTAGAGTAAATCAGATACGTTTCAGAATCATGAAGACATGCTTCGGAATCAATCAGATCTCCTTCGGAGATATCAAAATACACTTCAGAGTCAGTAACCTTACTTTGGAGCCTTCAAAACCATACTTCGAAGTCTGCAAGCAAACTTCAGAGTTGTTAAATAGTACTTCAGAATCACCCTTTTTTGAAGCATCAAAAGTGGGAAAATCCAAACTGTTATCTGCAAAGATCTATCGTAACTAAGAAGGTTCACCGTCATTTTGAAGAATCAATCAAAGTATCTGAAATCATTAAAAAGATATGATTGTTCATTCGTCACTTTGGAGTAACCAAAAAAGCTACTTCTGAGCATCTTATACTCATGCAAACATTAAGAAAAGTAAGCGACAAAATTGCAGACCAATACCAGATTGCTACAAAGTCAGATATTAGACAAAATATAAGGTGAAGAAAAATATTTTTGAACATTTGAAAGTCTACTATAGTCAGCAGTGGAAAAATCTCTCTTAGCCTATAAAAGAGGCATTAAGATGCAAAAGAAAATATAGAGAACATATTAAATATACAAAAATACAAAGAAGCTAAAGTTTTGAGCATTCAAAATCTTTCTTCAAAGTTCAACTATAACAGCTGCAACTTTGTCAGAGCTCTCCAAGTCTAAATCGCTTCTCAATCAAGGAGTTTGAATCTTTTACTCATATTGCTTATTCATTTACTTAAAGTTTTGGATTTATGTACAAGTCTGCCTAAGTAAGAAGCATTAATCTGCATAGTTCCTTTTAGTGTTTGGTAACACAAGCAGAGTGCTTAGTGTTTATGTATTGAGATAAGCAAGTAGAAAGCTTACAAAAAGGATACAAGTTCGTTGGTGAGCTTTGAAAACCAACAAATCGTAAAAGTTTTTGGTTAGCTTGGAAAACCAGTAAGTTGGTTGGTGAGTTTGTGGGAAAACTAACATGTATTTGATCAGGTTGATCAAGATGTTAGTGGAACCTAAGATTAGTAGAGGAAATTGACTCAGAGAAGTAGAGTAGGAACAAAAGAATGGCCGAACCACTATAAAAATCTTGTGTTATATATTGTGCAATTTGTTCTATTTATTCATTCAGCATTTTGATCATTTGATTTGGCTAAAATTCACCCCCCCCCCTCTTGAGCTACCATTATGAAAGGAAACAACACAAATAAATTCATATGCAATAGTTCAAGAGGTCTGGATGCTAATACTTCATTCTTAGGATGGAAGGATACTTTGGTCTGTTTTGACAATTGACAAGATTTGCATATTTGATTTCTATTATAGTTTAATATGGTAGACCAATCACAAGATCCTTTTTCCACAAAGACTTAATATTTGACATATTGATATGTCCCATCCTCTTCTGCCATACCCATGGATCATCCTTGACTACAATTAGGCATTTTCCAACTATATCATCTAGCTGTACTAGATAAATCTTTTTATGCCTTTTTTCATTAAATAGTAGGTCATTGTCTATACTGAATACATTACATGTAGATAGTTCAAACACAACTTTATGACCCTTGTCACATAATTGACTGACACTTAGCAGATTGTGCTTAAGTCCTTCTACATATAATACATCCTCTATACATGCATTGAATAAACCATTAGATTTAACTCTTTGAACATCTTTTTGTTCCCAGTCATATGTCTTGAATAGCTACTATCCATAAACCATGCATTTCCAAACATAGCTTTGAGACTTACCTACATTTAAAGCAAATTTTCTTCTTACCTTGTTAGTACCTAAGTATTGGGTCCAATGATGTTAATGGAAATGTGTGTGGTATAAGTGCATGCTCATTTCTTACGTTTCCATCTCATCTTAGCACTTTTTACTTGCATCTTTTTGGCATAACAATCATACACCCTATGTCCAAATCTATTGCAGAAATAGCAAATATTTGGGACTTTGCTAGGTGTAATATATTCCATTGGTTTCTTTATGCAAGAAAAATTCATGAACTTCTAATATTTGAATAATTTTTCCTTTCATCTATTAGGTTCACTCCCTTGGACCATGCAGTAAATTTTTATAAATTTTCATCACCTGACTGTTCACAGCTAAGTCCCTTTTTGCTAGTTTGACTGGTCATTCTCATAAATTTGGTTACTAATTCTCCTAGATTGAATAATTTACTTAGCATATTATTTAATAATTCTATCTCTTTCTTCAGATCTCCAACTTTCTTTTGTAGAAACAAATTCTTTCTACCATAATGGAATTTACTTTGACAGTTGCATCAAAGTGTCTTTACTTTTGAGTAAATTTCTGGCTAAGTGATTCAAAATCACTAAAGAGAGAGTTGTATGATTGTTGTAACTCATCAAATTTTTTGTATTCAACACAATTGCTATTTGAGCTTGAAGAGTCAGAACTGTAAGATTAGTAAGAGTTTACCTCTATTTCTAGGTCTGTTGTGCATTGTTCTTTGATGGTGATTTGATCTGTCGATTCATTCTCCATCTGGGCCATGCAACATATTCTTGCAAGATGCCCAACTTCATTATCATCTTTCTCTGTTGAGCTTATTGTAGATGAGTCTTCATCATTCATGCACATTCCTCTAGCTTGGTTTCTTGAAGACTAATTGAAATGGTTCTTTTCTTTTCTATCATCCTTCTCATTAATATTTACTTTTTCTTCACTAGTACACTCCAGTGACATGTGTTTGATCCCTTCACATCTATAGCATGTGGGGAGATCCTTCTTTCTTTCAGCCATTTTCTTTTATTGTCTAAGTTGTCTCCTTGAAGAGCTGCCTCTACTGCTTCTTGTGAACTTTCTAAAATTTTTGACTAACATTGCTATATTATCTTTAGATTGTGATGCCAAATCACTACTACTTTCTTTAGTCACTTTCAAAGTAATACTTTTCATTGGCTTTCTTGGCTCCTCCCTTTGTTTTTAATCAGCTCGTGTGACATCAATGAGTTGATAAGATCATCAACCAGAAGAGTTTCCTCTATTATTGTAATCTTTTAGTTCCACAAATCTAGTAGCGCTCTTGGTATCTTCATTACCTATTCAAAATTTGTAACTTCTTTTTCCAAACCTTTCAAGGCATTAGTAGCCTTAAAAAAATGAACATACATTTCATATGTACTTTCTCCTTCATCCTAAAATTTTCTAGTTCTCCTATCAACATATTTGTTCTGGTTCTCTTTACTTGTGAGGAACCTTCATAAATAGACGCTAATTTATCCCATATATCCTTTGCAGTAGTGCAAGAGGATACTCTATCAAATTCAGATGAGGATAGTCCACAAAATAAAGATTTCATGGCCTTTGCATTATTTTGGACTGAGGTGGCTTCCTCTTTGGTCCATGAATCTACTTTAGTAGTGGGAAGAGTGATTCCAAATTTAATACGCCTCCAAGATTCCATGTCATTGGCTAAATTGCTTCATCCTTAACTTCTAATAAGTGAGGTTAGTTTCATCAAATAGGGGTGGCCGGGAAGAGGATTGCTCCTCGATGAATATTTGTAATGAGGATGATGGGTTTGCCATTAGATCATTATAAGTATTTATATAATCTGCTCTAACACCAGTTGTTATTCCTGAAGGTTAGGCAAAAACCCAAGAGGGGAGGGATGAATTGGGTGCTTAAAAATTAGTTCTCAACCCCTTTTGGATTACTCTACACTCTAGCAATCAATCACTCGAACATGAAATGCACAAAATAAATAAGACACAATGATTTTTATAATGGTTCAAGTAAACACTCTACTCTACTCTTCCAAGAGTACTTTTCTCTTAGTGTCTTGGGTTCCACTATTCCCAATAGCAAAAATACAACAGTGTCCCTGACACTCTTCTAGATTCCAGCTCTAGGGGGCGTAAACTAGTGTCCCCGACACTCTTTGGATTCCAGCTCTAGGAGGCGTAAACTAGTATCCTCGACACTCTTCTGGATTATAGCTCCAGGAGGCATAGTGTACCTGAGACTTTTCTAGATTCTAGCTCCAAGGGGCATAAACAATTAGCTCGTGTCTGCACTCAGACAGTCATAGCTTTTCTTGAGTCTAGTCACAACCACTAACTCAAGGAACTTTACAAGAAATGAATATCAAAAGTTTAAGCATAGGAATTTCTGAGTAAGCATAGCCAAAGGTTTTGAAAAGTTGAATGAAGAAGTAAATGATCTTCCCAAAGGTGCTTAAGAGCCTTCAAAGAAAAGTTAAGGAAGGTTTGCATGCAAGTCTCTTGACTCTTGAAGGTGTAAGAATGCCCATAAGGTGGCTTAACCTAAGAGGGGAGGGGTGAATTAGGTAAATAAAAATTCATTGCTTAACCCCTTTTGAATCATTTCCCTCTTTCGTGCTTGTGTGTGGTGTGGCATAAGATGAATAAAGAGATGCATGAAGAATAAAACAAGGACACATACACACACATGCACACAAAATAATTTTTATAGTGGTTCAGGACCCCATCCCTACATCCACTCTTCCAAGGACACCAAGTCATTATGCCTTAGATTCCACTATACCCCATACAATGGAATAAATAAGTGTCCCTGACACTTCTTCTAGATTCTAGCTCTAGGGGGCATGAATAAGTGTCCCCAACACTTCTTCTAGTTTTAAGAGTTCACCAAGAAACTCACCCATTTCAAAGATCACAGGTAAACTAGGTAGTTTTCCCAAGCTCACTAACAACTCACTAGTTTTGAAGCTTACCAGCAAACTTGATGGTTTTCCAAAGATCACCATCAACTCATTTCAATGTGGTTTATCTAGTTTACCACAAACTCTCTGGTTTTCAGATTAACCAGAAAACTATTACACATTTAAACATAGTGGAAGATATGATCTTTTTTAGTTCGATCAATACATAAAGATCTTCCTAAAATGTAAATAAAATGGCCATGAAGGTAAGCAGATTTAAGCTCTTAGCCATGGGTGGAAGGATTTGCATCAAGTTGAGCACATTTGTAATTGGTTCCTTCACCTCCACCAAATCATCCCGCTTCTTCTCCTTAAATAGCTTCTTTAGAATCTTGACCATTGGAGAAGATGGGAGCTAATTAATGCAAAGACGAGAGCAGCACTGAACGAATAAGATCGTTTGAATTTTCTGCCGTTGAAGTCTAGGTCTTTCTGTTTTATCTCGAGTTGTTGCAATGCCAACAGAGAGGAGGATGACCTGTGATAAATGTGTTCCTTGTTTAACTCATCACAGCATTGAAATACTTGCAATGTCGCTCATTACCAAAAATGATGACTGGTATAAGTCTGCATAATGATAACTCGAATGTAGATGTCATTTATATATGTAGTCATACAAATGATTTTTCTCTGACACATCACGACCTCTCTTTGTCTACATTTATCTACCATAAGTTATAGATGAATTCTTTTACGGTTTGCCTATCAGCTGCACTTCCATAAGAATGATTTTATCTGTCATAAATAGTAGACAAACTTTGACACAGATGAAGTTACACTAACTGATAGACAAACACATATTTGTCTGTCACAATTCCTCTAGAGGATTTGTCTGTTGATCAATCCTTCAGGTATATACTTTGTTTTTTGATGATAATAGATCATTTTTGGATGGCGCTAACAAAGATGAGTTGATCGATTGACAAACACTTCTCTTAATATGAACAGACAAAGTAGGATATGCTTTCTTTGATCTTCATTGTTTGTTGGAGGTGACAAGCGAAGTTCACTTAGTCTTGCACTAAAAGATGAAGTGAGATCTTGTTTTTTTGTTCCTTGTTGTTGTTGATAGTGTCAGACAAAGCATACTTCAGTTTGCTCAAGCAGACAAAGTGTGGCATTCATCTAATATAAGCGATAGATGAAGTGTGTTCTGCTTTGTCTTAAATAGAAAATCATGCACATCACATTTGTCTGTTGTAAGTTGTAGATGATCATGCTTTTGTTAGTTGCAGCCCAATTTGATCTAAGTAACCTTTATTCAGCTTCGTCTCTGCTCACTGTGCAATATTTACTTCATCTTTTGTTTTGGCTTAGCTTTGTCTGTTGTAACAAATGACCTTTTAATCCTAAGATGATGCAAAGTTCTTTAGCTTTTCTACACACTTTGAGCAACAGAAGGGATTTGTTCTAGCAACTTCCTTGTCTCTTTAATCTTGATCTTTCTATCTTAGCTCAGCTGAAGTTGCACTCCCTTCTATATTTATATTGTCATTCTTTCCTCAAACAACTCCAATCTTCTAACTTTGTGCATTACTGTTTGAGTGGCAATAATCTTCTTTCTTCCTCTGTCTGAGTATTTGATGGAGCTTCTCCTTCTTTTTTATATCTTAGATAGGCTTTGTTTGGTCAGTGTAGATAGTTCAAATTTCTTAAATAGCGTTATGCTTCTTCGACCATGGCTTTGTCTTCAACTTCATGTTTTGCATTTGTCTGTTGACATTTTCTCATTGAGGTTAACAAACAATGTAAGCTCGTTGTAGCACACCTTCGAAGCCTTATTTTTCTCCCAAGCTTTTGTTCATAGAAGCTTTCTGCAACCTTTCTTATTGCTTGTCTACTACTTTCTTCTTCTTCTTCTTCTTCCATGTTTTTCATTAGTTAAGCTCCTTTGTAATGTAGCAGATTATTGTGGCAGTTTGTTACAGATGATCATTATCCTGCACTTGAACTTTTCTGCACTTGCTACATTGTTAGTTTTATATATAATATCATAATTTATCTTATCCTCATATGATTATAGAATTTTGTAAAGCAGGGATAATATACATTTTCATTAAATCCATAATATGAAAGCTTAAGTAATTATGGTGCATAATATTTATTTAGTAAGTTTATGCTGTGAAAGTTAATTTATGTTTATTGTGTGTGCATCATAAAATAAAGTTTGTATGCTTGTTTAATTAATCATTCTTGGTTAAGTATTTTTGTTATTTAGTTGTTATTAATTCATAACCATATATATAATCGTTAGAGATTTAAGCATATAGGAATCTTAATATAAGCTTTGTTATCAACGAAATCATATATAATTTTGATAGAAGGATTGCAGAAGGTTTAGCTCAGATCAATGAGTGCTCTCAGGAGGTTTTGAATGATTTTCTCAATACTTGGTTAGGTTCTTCCAGCTACATTGATGCTTCCTTTATAGCTGCTTTGAATTCTAGACATTGGTGGTAAGTGAGCTCCATTAATAATAGAAGATGTTTTGATTTGTGTATTTTGAATCTCCTGACTTTTGCTAATTCCTCATATGCTAAAATGCCTATAGTGCCAACCTTAGAGAAGATGATTTCTAGTTTCTCAATAAGCTCTAGTTGAAGTATTACTACAATGGTTGCTGCTTTCATTGATATAGAAAGATCATCATTAATGTTGAGCGAAGACCAACAGTTCATCCTAACCATTACTCATCTTTTACTTATGATAGATGAAGTATCTGTCTAGCATCCATTAAACAAAGTTTCTTCATCTTTGCCTTTTGTGAGTGACAGATAAATCATTCATTATATTGCGGCTTGACGAATTCAATCATTCAAGTTCTATGTCTTTTGCATCATAGAGGCATAGAGGTCTTGTTGCTTTAGTGCTTCATCTGTTGGGTTTATCTATTGAAAGTAACAGATGAAATATTGAATTACAGATGGATTTTCTTCATGCCTTCATCTGATGAAATATTTCTTCGCTTTGTCTGTTGGCAACAGATGATCACTAATGAATCTTTTGCTTTGCTCCTTGCTTCTTCTTCTTTGTCTATCGACAGCAGATGATCATTAGCTCAATTATGATAGATGAAGTTTCTGCTCTTCCATATGATTCTTACTTCTTTGCTTTGTCTGTTGATTGCAGACGAAGTTTGTTCTATTAAAAAGATCTTCACTTCTTCCATCTTTGTCTGTTCTCATCGAATGACCATTAGCATAACTGTGGCTTGCTTATGAGAGATGAAATATGTTGTATACATATTGTCTTATATCCATCAAATGTAGTTTTTCATTTTGACAGATGAATGAAAATATTCGAGTCCTTTTCATTTGTGCATTGTCTGCTATAACACTTTGTCTTTTGCTTCATTACTTTCTCAAGCCTTGTTGCCATGGAATATGTTTTTTGTGCTCATTTTTCTTGAAGACCTGCAACTTGATTCTACATGCTAAAAACTTGATAACAACCATTAGTACATAATCTTTAATCAAGTTTTGTTTGTCATTGAAACCATACATTCATGTCAACATAGTGGATTTTGGGGCTTAAATTGATGTTTATGGTTATAAATGCATGGGGAAATGAGTTAATACAATGATTATTGTGATTTGGCATGAAAAATTTTAAATTTTACCAAATTAGGGTTTTTATGAATAGTATAAATTGGGAATTTCTTGATAAATATCATATTAATCATGAGGCAAATGCTTAGCATGATTATAATATTTTAGAACTTATATGGGTTGATATGGACCAGTGAAATCAAATTTTTGATTATGCCCTAAGGGTTCAAGAGGGTTCTTTTGAATAGGTTATGTAAGCCATGAATTAAGTTATTTACAAGATGTTTAAATGATAATTATGTGTATGTAAAGTTAATGTCGTAAGAAATAAAGATAATTGTGGAGAAACCCTAGTTTAACTAGTGTTTAGCAAATATTTGATGATTATAGCCTGAGGTTGGTTATGAAAAAGTTATTAATATGTTTATCGAATACATGATTACAAATGGTTAAGTAAATGAGATTATTGCTCTATCCAAGATAATCTGAAAAGGGTAAAAAGGCATAGAGCTTGAGGAATGTGGTTTAGATTTAAAGGTTTGAGGTAAGTAAGCAACCCCTATTTGATTCAAATGAATGAATGGGGATAGTAGTTAACTCATGTTTGTTCTGGGCATGTGTGTTTTGGATGAGGGATTGTGGATATCCTGTGCTTGTTTAAGATCAGTGTTTGTTGGGTATGACGAATGCATGAATGACTGGGGACATGGAGTATCCCATGAATAGTTATTTCGTATATTTGTATGGCTATGAACATTGATATGCATAAAAGTTATGCATGTTGGATTGATGGGGTAGTGCATCCCCAGATTCATTCTTTATTATATTTATTATACATGAATTTTGGGGAGTTGGAAAATTTTTGTATTCGAATTGGTCTATGATATGGACCTGTGAGTGTTGGGGTTAGAAATTATCCCATGTCCTTGTGTTATTCTTGTATATGGATGCTTAAATGAAAGGGATAAGGACTATCCCGATATTGTGCATTGGTTTGATAGGGAATAGTATGTATTCGCTAATTGTATTATATGGATAAGTGGGGATAGAGTTTATCTCATAAGTCTTGTTTCAATTATATAATCTATGAATGTATATATGAATGGAATGTGAAGCATTTGTGAGCAGTATGTGGTGCCCAAATGGCACAGTTGTGAAGTTATGCATGTATAGCATAGATTTGATGTGTGGTGTCAGCATGGCACCTAGTCTTGTATAATGATCCTAGAGTCACTGAAAGGTGAGGTGATGTGAGGTGCCTAGAAGGCATACTCATGGTTATGATTGAATATGCTGGAAGGTCGTAGAGCATTAATGAGTTGAGGAGGACTTGAGTCTCCTTGATATGTATTCATGTTATTATAGTTTGTAGTCATATTCTGGATGAGAACATGTGATTATTGTTTCATGATTGTTTTATATTTTTGCCTACTTAATAAGTTGTCTGAACTATGCCTTCTTATATTAAATTTTTGCTGATAGGTTAAGTAAAGAATCCCAACTGAGTATTGGGATGAATGAGTGAGATTTGAAGATAATTATATGTGGTATGATAAAATATTAGGATTTATATCACATTAAAATCTGTAATTATAATTTGATTGTGAAATTGTATAATGGTAAAGTTTATGATGTAATTGTATAATTATAGTTTAAAAAGTTTCCAATGGTGTATGGCATGTCATAGTAAATCATTTAAGTATGATAATGTGAATGGATTTGTATTAATCCAGGGTACACACTGCCATCATGATACAGTTCCGATCTTGGGCGGAGCTGTGAGTATGGGTATGGTTATAAATTTGTGATAAATATTATTATTTAGAGATTATTTTGCTAATTATAGAAATGTGTAGAATTGTATACATAGGTTTAAATGCTTATATTTTAGGGCAAACCCTGCCGAATTTTAGGCAGAATATTTCCCTTAAATTTTGGAAAATTATGGGATTATGAGAAGGTTTTGTTCCGCATCAGTCCCAATGTGGCTTGATTTATTATCTCATCTTGTTGATTTAGGATTGTCTTAGTTTAAGTAACTAGATTTAATTGAATTATTTTAATTAATTCTTTATGGGATCAACCCTTGTTCTTGCACGCTGTACTATAGATTCATGCAATTACAAGGAATTAGAATGTGAACATCATGTGCTCTGAATAAAGATCATGAGAGATCGCTCTAAGAAACTTCTTAGTTTGTCTTAAGAGACTTATATAAAAAGAAGTTTAGAGCAATTTCGCATGCACTATTCAGAGCCTATTGATACTCCAATGGAAAAAAGTTTAGTTCTTAACATTGAGCAATGTAGTAGAATAGAAGAAGACAAGATGAAAATGGATAAGGTGCCATATGCAAGCACCGTTGGTAGTCTAATGAACGCTATAATGTGTACTTGACCTGACATTTGTTTTGCAGTTGATATGGTTAGTCGATACCAAAGTAATCTTGAAATTGCTCATTGGGCTGCAATTAAGAGGATATTTGGAAATCTTCATGGAATTGCAAATCTTACCTTGTATTATCAAGAAGGAAACCTTAAGGTTTTTGAATATTATGATTCAAATGAGTCTACTGATTGAGATGAAAGAAAAGCTACCTTAGGATATACCAATATAGTAAGAAACAAGGATGTATTTCCTTATCCATAAAGAAATAAGAATTTATAGCATATTCAGCAACAGTATAAGAGTCAATATGGTTGAGAAAATTCTCTCAAAGCTTAAACATTATAGTGAAAGTTATTGAGGTTGTAGTGAAAGTCAATATGATACACAATGAGAATATTAAGACATTTGATGACATTGCATATCATCTAGAGTTAGAAGATGAGTGCCTTAAGGTTGCACGATCTTCAGGGTAGGCATGCAAGAGAAACTAGAGGTTTTCCAAGAATGGAAATGGATATATGAAGGGCTCCTTGGAAGCTAAGAAGAGCCAGTGCAAAATCGTAAAGCAGATAGGAAAAAGGATAAGGCCAAGTTGAAATACTACAGCTAAGACAAGCTGGGTTACTTTGCTCGTGAATACACTATATAAAGATAATATCACCTAATCCTACTCTTTATGCTTCTATTAATGTTTCTAGCTTGTTGATGCTTAATAAATCCTATACTGTGTGAATTATAGACTCATGAGCAATGGACCATGTATCTAGAGACCAAGAAGCATTCATGGCGTATCACCAAATTCCAACAAGGATCAGATGGATATAGGTAAAAAATAACTTCAAAGTGGAGGTGAAAGGGATTGGAATATGTAAACTGGAGTAGCGTGGTGGACAGACCCTATTCCTATATAATATCCTTTGCACCTAATATACGGTGGAATTTGGTCTCTATTATATCTCTTCTTAACTTAGGTTATTCATTAAACTTTCATGTTGACTGTGTATAAGCATTATTAGGGACAACTTATTATGGCACTGGTTTTATTTTTAATGGTTTTATGATATTTGATGTTGATTATGATAAGTTCATATCACATGATGGTGGCTTTTCTTTAATTGTTTCTTCTAGTGATGCAAATCTAGATGCAAATGTATGGGATGCTACATTGGACAATATCAGGCAAGAAAGGATGAACAGACTAGCTAGATAAGGCTTTTTAGGTCCTCTTGCTAAAGTTGTCTTGCTCATGTTTGAGCATTGTATAGCTAGAAAGGCAACAAGAAAATCATTTGGCAAAGCAACTAGAGTAGAGTTTCTGTTGCAGTTTGATCCATTGAGACATATATGGTCAAATGAATGTGAGACAAAGGCATGATGTCTCATATTTAATCACACTTATATATGATTACATGCAATTTGATCATGTTTTCTTGATTTGCCATAAGTCATAAGCATTAGAGTGCTTTAGTAGTTATATCAGTATTGTTGAGAATCAATTGAACTATATAATCAAAATTTTGAGAACTGACTATAGATGTAAGTATTTGTTTGATCAATTCAAAACTTTTTGTGATGAAACGGTATTGTCAGAAAAATGATAGTTTCTAGAGCACCTCAACAAAATGGTGTTGCAGAGAGAAAGAATAGGACTCTATTAGACATTGTTAGATCTATGATAGCATAAACAAATCTCCTCTCATAATATGGCAAATTGGAGCTAAGGGGGAAGAAATATATCCTTATAAGATACTCTATATACTCCAAAGGATATGTATTCATTAGTAAACATGACGATGGAAGCATAACTAAGTTGGAATCACAAGATGTCATATTCTTAGAGAATGATTTTCCTAGTAGGAGTGAGGTTGAAAAGGATACCTTTTTATAAAATGGGAAATCCTAATTAGCCAAACAAAAATGAAGAAAAAAATTTTCAACCTTTTGAACCAAGTGGGAGCGAAACACCTCAAAAACATCAACCTTATAGGAGTAGTCATAAAAGTATCCCATGTTGTAATTTTTAGATTGAGTAGGAAACTTTTATTATTACTCCAAAAGATTATAATGAGACCAACTAATGGGGGCTATCTCATGCCCAGTTAAGGAAGAATGGAGAAGAGTAATGGAAGAAGAAATGGAGTTTATGAAAATAAATTAAGTTTAGGACTTGGTTGATCTTCCATCTAGGCTTAAAGTAATTGAGAATAAATGGGTTTTCAAGATTAAATGCAAGGCAGATGGATTCATTGGAAAATACAAGGCTTTCCTAGTGGCAAAAAGTTATACCCAACAAGAGGATATAGATTATGAGGAAACCTTCTTTCTAGTTGTGAGGTTTACTTTGATTTGCCTCATTCTTACTAATATAGAATTACATCAAATGGACATTAAAATAATTCTCAATGGAAAATTGGATGAAGAAATCTATACAGAGCAACCAATAGGTTTTATAAAAGAAGGCTAGGAGTGCAAAGTTTGCAAGCTCCCACGATCTATCTATTGATATAAACCTCCTTACTTGGCTTGATTTTGTTGATGAATGTGTTTAACCAACCAATTTTTTATAATAAACAAAAACATGTGAGTGAATGGTTAAGGTACCGACAATTCTGATTCTCTAGTATTGCAATGATAGGTTGTAACATTTGGGGTTAGTAAGCGTGATCAAGTGTACATGAATTTAGTAAGAATGAGAGGAGTTGTTATGAAATTAATGTGCAAGGGTGATTAAATGTGATGATTACAGGGGAATTATTATGCATTATGATGTTATATATATATGGAAAAAGTAGTATAAATGCATGGGAAAATAGGATTTAAAAAGGGAAGAAAAAAACATCAAAATAGGGGGTAAAGGATTCTAGGCTGCGATGCAGGTTTACAAAGGCACGATGGAGGAAGGGCAGCAGTTTTTGGCATTGCGGTGCAGAAAAACTAAGTTGCGGTGCCATTTTGCGATGAAGGGTGTCCAAGTGGCAACAAGAACTGGCACCGTGGCACCGAATTTCTGAATCACGACACTAATGTGGTGGTTCAGCGGAGAATGGGCAAAATCCAATTTTTAAAGGTTGTTGCAACCTTTTCATCCCATTTCTTCTTCTTCCTCTCATCTCCCATGCCCTTGCCTAAAAAACCCAACCCCTATATGCTCCATTTTACGTCATTTCCACAAGAAAATCGATGAGTTTATGTATGGCAACAAGGATCCTAGCCTTTACACCCAAGTTTCATCATTTTGGATAGTGAAAAATGGTGGAAAGTTGAGTTTTGCTGCACGTGGTCAAGATCCTTGGCGATTTGAGTGTGATTCTTGCTTAGGGATGGCAGCTATACACGAAATTGAAGGTAATTTGCTTTCCCTTATTTGATTTTGTGAATTTTTGGTTCCTAGGGTTTATACCCAATTCATGAATAATGATTTTGGAGAAGACGATAGGTGTTTATTGTTGAATTCATGGGGAAAACAAGTAAGGCATACCTCATAATGATTTTGGCATGATTTAAACTTGAAAAATCATGATTATGCATTAACCCCTTTCATGAATAGTAACCCTAGGGGTAAAATTGGTATGAAACTATATAAATTGATAAGGGAATTTGATTAATAACTTGATTACAATGGTTGTGGCATGAGTTGGAGTTGATAACATGTGATTATGCATGAGCTCTTATTATCAACAGTCACTCATGACTAGTAAACATGGGAGTTTTGTGTAAAAACATATTTATACTTGGTTTAATTGAGTTATAAGCATGATTAGCATGTTATTAAGGTAAATTGGATGTTGAATATGCTATAGATTTATATGTATAATTGGGAGTGAAAAACCTTAATCCTATATTATAGAACAATTTGCAATTAATGGATGCTTATGACACATTGAATTACTTTTCTATTGAATTGTCAAGTAATTACATGAGAATGGATGTGGTTTTCCTTAGTTATCCATGTTGATTCATTTTAAATTAAACGATATTGATAACTTGCATGATGAAATGCTTCCATGAGAAAGGCCATGTATGGGATACATGACTTATGTGCCTAGGGAAATAATTAACAATGAATGAAGGTTTGATAACCTCATTTAATTGGTAATGTGTAAAAAGAGTACTCTATTGGCTTGATATGAATTATTCAAGTTGTTTTGATAAGTGAGGAAATTTTTATATATGTAGGACCATAATAAAAGTTGTGGAACATTGATGTGCAACTCAAATGTTTGAATTGAAGGCCAAATTAAAGACTTGAAGGTAAAGAGAGTGTAGTTCACTCAAGGTAAGTAGGCTTCTCTTCCAATTAAAATTAGTATTGAATGGGGATAATGGATATCCCATGCTTTGTACGTGTATTGTGAATAGATGGGGATAGTAGATATCCCATTTGTGGGCTATCTATATGTATGAGTGTATTACACGATGTAATAGATGTTCAGCTGGGAATAAGTAATATCCGATTAGATTATATTTGGATAAGTATAATTAGATAAGTAATGAATACGTGGATGAAGGGATCATCAGTATTCCCTGATATGTGTAGATGGGGATTGTGAATATCCCACAACCAAGTTATTATGACATTATGTAATGGTAAGGGAAAGGATTTCATAAGTGTATGCATGGATTGTTTTATGCCTGTATGATTTGGTTATAAAATGTTCGAATGACACTGTTACATGCATGGCACTGTTATGGTATGAGACGGCCAGAATGGCCTAAACTTGATACATTGTAGCTAGACAGTATGGTTATGATAATATACACCTGAATGGCATAAAATGTATCATAGGAAGAAGGATTTAATCCTCCTAGTATGTTTGAATTATTATGTATATATATGATTGGACATGTAATATGCTACTTTTGGATTAATATTGTTATTTATATGCCTACATACTAAGTTTGCTTGAACTCATGTCTTCATATTGTGTTTTTAGTTGACAGATCAAGCAAGGGAGCCCAAAGATGATGATTTTTATTATTTTATGTAGAAATTGAAATTACCTATATTGTATATGTATTCATTCAAAATTGTAATAATTGCATTATTGATGTATTTTGAGTATGTATAATGATGTAAAATGGATTTGGCAGGTCATGTATTGGAGAATGGAGGTAAATTATGTTTGTGTAATTATTGTCATCTAGGTACAACTCAGGTTCTGGGCAGTTTGTGAGGGGTGAGTATAGTGGTTTCTGTTAATATTTTTAATTGTTAAATTCAAATTATAGATATGATTAATAATTACATACATAGGTTAAATTCTTAAAATATAGGGTAGATTCTGTCAAAATTTTTGCATAAATCCCCTTAGAATTATGGGATAATGGTGAAATGCATAGGCTCAGGAGCCAAGAGTGATATAGGTATACAATATAATCAGAGAAATAATTTCAGTTAAGTGGACAACACACACAAGATCATATCAAAGACAGGATCCACTAGATTAAGGAAGAAAAAGTAAATGCTTAAAAGATTAATAATTATGAACCTAGAAGAGCATTTTAGACATAATGAGACACATCTTAAATAAAGAGGAAAAAACTCAGCATATGAAAAAGTTCAGTGTCTAATATATGAAAGATTGCAGATACAAGATCTAAGTCTAGAACAACATCTAAAATGTTTCAGATGTATGATCCAAGCTTCCAAGGCAAAACCACAGTTGAAGGATATGACTGGCATCTTACAAGTGCTTCAAAGTCACTTCAAACATGGTGAACTATGCTGGTGAAGTAGACAAGATCAGATGCCTAAGTTCATATGCAAATAAAGCTTCAGATGGACTGCATGCCACTTTAGACATTATGAAGCCAATTTTGGACACAAAGCAAAGTCCAGACAAGAAGCCACGATGTAGAAAGCCTGTCATTGTTTCGAGCGTGCTAAAGTTATTACTTCAAACATTATGAGACATGTTTCAAATGCATCTCTAGGGTCTAAAGATACAAAGTCCAAAAAATTCTAAGTCCCAAACTTTAGACGTTGTAAGAGCAAGCTCAAACATCCTGAAATTTTATTTCAAACATTGTCAAGTTAATTTCAGACAAAGATGAAGTTAGGACACATGGCTATGTATTTCATGCCACCTTGTACAATTTTTTCTTTTGATTAGTTTGTTATAGTAAGTAGAGAGACTTGTTGTTTGTAAAAGTTTGTTGGTTAGCTTGCAAACCAACCATTATATAAGTTTATTGATTAACTTGGAAATCAACTTATGTTAAGTTTATTGGTGAGCTTGGAAACCAACCTTTGTATAAATTTATTGGCGAGCTTGGAAACTAACGGTTGTAAGAGTTTGTTGGTAAGCTCAGGAAAACCAATCATTGTTAGTGGAACTTAGGTGCAGCAAGGAAAGCTAACTCAAAGACTGGAGTAGGTACCAAGTTGGGCCAAACTACTCTAAAAATACCCTTGTCTGTGTGTTGTGTGATCTGTTCCATTTATTCTCAACACTCTATTTTAATTTGGATAAAAAATTTTGAAAAGCTCAATTCACCCTCCCTCTTGAGCTATCACCTGAACAGGATCAGTAATTGGTATCAGAGCAGGCTTCACTAGTTCTTCTTGATTACCAGATATTCTAACTTGTTAAGAGATCCCTAAATGTCTAACATGTTCCACTTCACACTTGCAGAGGGACAATCCAATTCTAGACCCCCATTATTTGATAGTACCAATTATGGGTTCTAAAAAATCAAAATGCAAAATTTTATAATAGCCATAGTTTACCAATTGTGTCTTACTATTAGAAATGGCAATGTAGTCCCCAACAGTGAAGATAGATATGCACCAGAGGACATACAAGCAGTAGAGAAAGACACCAAGGCTAAGAACTATCTTTACTGTGCTTTGTCCCCATTAGAGTTTGAGAAAATTTCCATGTGCAATTCTATAAAAGACATTTGGTACAAATTGAAAAATATGCATAAGGAAACTAATAAGGTCAAGGAGACCAAAACTAACTCTCTTATATAGGAAGAGGAGATGCTAGAAAGCTCAATGCATGAAAGCTCAAGTGAGACTGAAGAACAATTATTCACCAACATTAGTCACATGGCTATCCACGAAGATGAGGTAATGTCTAAAATTAAACCTCCCAATATTCAAGAAGTCTTAGGAAATCTATGTAATGACTTTCAAGGTTTTAAAAGCCAAATATAAGAAGATAAAAAAGGAGTTGTTTAGAATGACCAATGAATGCTCTAGATTGAAAGAAGAAACTAATATGTTCAAGAGTAAACAATGTACCATTAGTGAACTTGAGCTAGTCAAGGCTGAAAACAATGCCCTTAAGAAGACCTTGACCACCAGATTGTTGAAAATGAAACCAAAGAGAAAAGGAAAACAACAATAAAGGAAACAGAATAATCATTCTAGAAGAAAGCACAAGCCCAAATAGGACCTGATTTGGGTTCCTAAAATTGATACAAAAGTAGTAAATGCCATACAATCTCCCAATATTAGTTTAGTGGCACCAAAGAAATTATGGTACCAAAGTATTCTGCCACTAACCCACCTGGACCCATTCTCAAATGGGTACCAAACAATATAGCATAACCTTGTTGGCTTAGGTGTGCTTGAGAGCCACAACATGCAATATGTGATATATCTATCATGGTTTCTAAATGCACATGATAGGTAATAGGGAGTTTGACATACTAGATCTCTGTGCATGATTTGTATATCATATGATCTATGTGCAATGCTCTCAATTACATGCCTTCAATGTTTTACTCTTGTATGTATGCATGTATAATATCCTTGCTCATAATACTTGGTGTTAAATGGACTGGAATTGATCCTTAATATAATTATAGTCCCAAGGCATAAGTCAAGTCTACTTGGAAAATATCATAGTTTAAAATCTCGAATTGGAATTCAAATCCTCATTAGATCTTCTGTAATAATTATTTTGGCTTACTTTCATGTTTAAGTTATTTTAAACATTGCTTTAGAGTTTTGATATAGTTTCATACTCTTTCTGCATTTGATTTTAGACTGTATGTAACTTAAACCATATCGTTTGAAAATAAATTTTCAAACTATATGAAAATTCCATCTTCCATCTAAAAACCCTCTCTGTCTGAAACTCCTAAAACCCTCTAATCCTCTCAAGTCTATTTAAAACCTTTATTTTAGATAGTTTCAACTCTCGCCCCTCAGTTTGAAATCCTTCTTCAATAGAGATGATTTGAGTTCCCCCTTAAGTTTAAACAATCCTTTTCTCTCTCAAATATCCATTGTTGCATTTTCATTTTAGAATCTCTCTCTCTCTCTCTCTCTTTGCTCTAAAAAATCCCCAAATCCATTTTTCCCAAAATTTAATCCAAATTTTGACTATTGCAAATGGCTAGATTGAATGAGGTAGATGTGTCAGCGGAGACTACATCCACTGAGTCTGGAAGGTGAGGAAGAGAAGAACTAGAAGAAGTGCCTTCATCTTAGAGAAGAAGACTGGACAGTAACAGCATGCTTGAGGTAATTTTTAGAAATGATGAGTCCACTTACATATGAATCAATATGAGAAGAAAAAGGTAGCAAAGGGAAGAGCCTTTTGTTGGTCCCTTTAAGGGTACTAGATTGGCTTAGCCCAAGAGTAGATGGGTAAATCGAGTTTATAAAAAAATATTGCTTAACCCCAGTTTAGTCAAGTTTGCTCTTCTTCTTGCTTGTGTGCAAATTGAAATGTACTAAATGATAAAATTGTAACTACAAAAGTTTAGTGTAAACACGGAATGCACACACAATAAATAGTGGTTTGAGTCAACTTCTCTACTTCACTCTTCCAAGAGCACACTCCCTTAGTGTCTTGGGTTCCACTATCATATATAATGGAATACAATTAGTGCAGCTAGCACTAATCTAGACTCTAACTCTATGGGGCATAATCACAATGCAACCCATACTCTTCTGGATTAGCTCTAGGGATCATAAACTAGTGCAACCAGCACTCTTATGGATTAGCTCCATGGGGCGTAAACTAGTGCAACTAGCATTCTTCTAGATCAGCTCTAGGGGGGCATAAACATAGTGCAACCCATACTCTTCTGGATCAGTTCCATGGGGCATAAACATAGTTAAAGCAGATATAAAGATTACACTTTTAGTGCATTTTTTGTTGAAAGCTCTTGAATTGAGTATATGAAGGTTAACGCTCTTGGCCTAGGTTTGAAATGATCTAAAGAAGATTTTGGCTCAATCACCCACTCGTTCAACTTCTTAAAATGTCCGAACATTCCCTTTGAAATAGACCTTCAAAAATCATGAACATTGAAAGTAGATGAACAACATTGAATGTAGAAGAATGTTGAGATTTGTTGATGTTGAAATGTTCTTCTTTCTAATTGGTTATTTACAACTAGAGAGCCTGCAGTGCCATTTATTTTTGGAAATGGTGACTGAACGATTCTGCATACCGAAAGCAAGAATGGAGTTTTCTACTTCGTATTGATTGAAAGTCACTTTTCTATTAAATTCAAACAATGGCACGGCTTCCTTCTGTTCATATTCTTCTCAAGTAAGATTCTAGACAAATTGTGTTTTTAGCTTGTATCCATTAGATAGTCTTCTTAATTCATTCGCATTTGTCTGAGTTTCTAGCCATTCAGATGAATTTCACTTTTGGCTTTACTTGGTTAGACAAAGTTCCTTGGTTCACATTTTTCCAAAGTTAGTTTTGGACAAATTATGATGATTCAAACGAAGCTAGATAGACTTGGATTTAAACGAAGTTCACTGATGTTTTTCAGTCTCTCTTGTTCGGATGAAATTGGAAAACTTCTTCTTGCTCCACATTTGTCTGGGGTTAATTTTGGATGAACTTTTAGGTTACGAATGAGGTTTTCTTGCTCAAATTTGACTATGTTATTGCTTCTCTTGTTTGGACAAAGTCGGAAGAGGTTGCTTTGATTTTGGTTTCATCTTGAACTTGCTTCTGCCTTTGCTTTGCATTTGTTTGAAGGAATCTTTCTGGATTGGATTAGGTTTCAAATGAAGCAAGCATATTGAATCCTTGTAGCATGCTCTGAAGCCTCTGTTTTCTTCTTTCTCTCCTTTTAAAGTGTGATCTTTGTATTTTAGCAATTTGATCCTTCTAAAGTGTAGCAGTTGGTTGGTGTAGGACTTGGAGATTTCTGTACTTGCCACATTGTTAGCCTTGAAATTTATCATTGTATCAAAATGTGTTTATCCTTATATAATTTACACATATTATGAAATGAGGATAACTAGCATATGTTAACTCTATGAAGCACAATGCAGATTTATATTTCAACACAGATCAATGATGATTTAATGCTCACATGATTTAAACATGCATTTGTTTCAAGCATACAATTTAACCTTTTTAAATTCATACATCATTAGCATAAATCAAATCTTAATACAAGTTTTATTTCTCATCAAAATCATATATAAATTAATCCCAACACCTTTGATTTTCATATATTTGGAGAAAATAATCTGAATTCGGAAGTATGTAGATAGATTAACTTCCAGGGTTGGACGAATTTCATGAATTGTAGGGATAAGTGTTATACAAGAATGGTAAAAGCCCTATTCTACAACTATGATGCTAAATCAAAGAAGTCATTAATAAGGGATAAAGAAATAAACTTATCTCCTAAAAGTATAAGAGAATGTCTAAATCTTCTTGTAGTTGAGAGACAAGCAATTGAATGGCTTGCAACCAAAGCTCAGCTATTTTTAGATCTAGCAAGAATAGAAATTGGAAACAAAGAAAATTGTTTGCATGCTAGCAATTTGGATTTAAATCTCTAGTGGGCTCACATCTTGCTTATTAACAACATTTACCCAAAGATTTGTGGTAGAGATAATATACTAGAAAGAGATGCCAAGATTCTTTGGGAATTGAAGAATGAAAAGAGAGTGGGTCTGGCTCAAACCATCTCAGAACATTTACACCCAGTCAAGTGCACAACAAGATTCCCTCTTCCTTATGAAATGATCTTGTCATAATTCCTAAGAAGAGCAGGAATAGACCCATCTATTGAAGAAGAGGAAGATTTTAAAAAGACAGACATGGTGAATGAAGTCACCTTGAAGAAAATTAGCTATAAGGAGACCTCAAATGGATGGATCACTAATAAGCCAAGGAAATCTGTTCAGTCTAAGAGAGCAAGAGAAGAAAGAGAAGAAGAAGAAGAGGAGGAAAAAAGAAGACAAGTGTCTAGAAGGGGAGAGGAAGAAGTTATCCCCTCTATAAGAGTAGATGAAGTAAGAGAGGAAGAAACAAGAAAAATGGAAGAATCTTTAAGAGCAAAAGAAATGACAAGAGAAGATGATTGTATAAGAGAAGAAAGTACAGTGAGAGAAGAATTTTCAGCAGCAGCAGCATAGAGTAGCCTACACCATCCTCCACTAGACCCACTCCAACCCAAATTGTTCAAACCATTCCTTCTCTACCTGCCCATTCTATCCCATAGAGCCTTGAGACCAAGCTCATCAACATTGAAACCTCTCTCTTAGCCCTCAGCCATAGGATGGACAAGATTGAGGAATCAATGCATCTAAAGTTAGATACACTAATCTCCTTGTTGATTCAATTAGAACCCAACCTAAACTAGCCTAATCATTCTCTTCTCCATCCTTACCTATTCATGATCCCAGACCTCTCTCACCCACAAGGTCCTCTCATCCTTCACCTTCACATTCTTCTCCTTATCCTCTACCTACACATCTTTCTTCTACTCCAACATCTAATGCATCCCCATGTCTAGCCATCATTCCATATCAATGTCCTCAATCCTCCTCATCTAATTCTACTTCCTTCTCAATCCTCCTCATCTGATTCTACTTCCTCCTCATCTAATTCTGTCCTTCCATCTCTGAATTAGAGATTCCTCTTTCTAAACTACTAATGAGAATATAAAATAGCATATTCTATTCTCTTAATACTTAGTCTTTCACACTTATTTGATGCCTAAATGTAGTCACTATTCTTATATTTTGATTTAGGACACAAATGGAATTGTTAGGAGCAAAATCAAGCTAAATAGATGATTTTGGACAGCTTTAGCATAACGTCAAGGCCATTTTTAGTACATACGAAGATTGATTCAAGAAAAGTGTTAACAAATATGTTTCATTCCTTCAAGTTATCTATCCATAAAATCTAGAATTATAGAATTTGGAGATCAAACATGAAAGTTTTGTTCAAAACATTGCAACTGTCTTAGACTTCAGATCTGTTGAATATGACAAAGGTGTCACTTGTATTTAATTTTTGACAAAGATGGAGGTTGATTTGGAAAATATGTTAAACATGAAAGTTGTATTCCTTGAAATTATATTTTCAAATTGTTAATAATCAAGTGATTCTGACATCGTATAAGAAATTTATGGCCAAAATACCAAATATTATTCCTAGTGAACAATAGCAAGAGCACATGAAGTGGACAGCAATTTGGACATTGCGGCGCCCAGCGCTGTGGCACCCATGCAAGTGCAAAAGTAACTTATTTTTAATATTTTTTGATTATTTTGCATGAGGGCAACTTGAGAAATCATATGGACATGCAAAATAATCCTAAATTGGGTTATTTAAGGAAGAAAAAATGTAGGAAATAGAACTTTTTGAGCTTTTTGCTTGGGGAATTCACCTCTTTTCTCTTTTCTTCTTTATTTTATTTATCTTTTATTTTTATGACCCTACATGGCCAATTTCTTATACTTGGTCAAGGAAAACTAAAGCCTTAGAATCAATATACTGTGAGATCTAAATAATTTTCATTATTCAATTTATGCTTTGAGTATTAAATGTTCTTCTGTGTTTATTTTCATAATTGTTGAATTTAATTGTCAGGAGGCCTACCAGTTTATATTCGTTGGAATCTATTGCTGAATTAGATATAAAATCTACAATTGTTTGATCTCTCTCATTTGTGAAGTAATTAAGATTTAATAATTGGTTACGTTAATAGTTATTAAATCTTAGAAAGAATATTTGACTAAATTAAATGCAACTGCTTATGCTTCTATAGTTTAGCTTCACCAATCTCTACAAATCTTAAAGTTGCTATTAGATTAAACCTTTAGCTCTTGTTCTAGGGTTGTTTAGTAGTTAGGGTTAATTGGATTGCTTGTTTCTAATTAACTATATTGAAGGAGAGATAGAAAAAATAATTACAATGGTGAATATTCAAAGTCTGAATTGATTTATACTTGCATCAATGATCAGTTATAAGGTTTTGATGGTGGATATTGACTTAGACCAAGGTTTGCTTCTTTAATTGATTTCTTTTACAATCGTTGTTTTCATTACACTGAAAACTAACTATTCTTGTTCATGTCGCATAAAATTAGGCTAGACACTCTCCATGGGATCGACCCTTACTTGCACAATGGGTAATTTAATTGGAGTATAGGTTTTAAATTTGGTTACCTACAACAAGGCACCAACTACCTTATCTTAGATCTATAAAACCCTCTCTACAAGGCCCTGAAAATTTGAAAAATGTAAATGTTCACTATTGTAAAGTTTTAGTAATTTTTACAATGTGGCATACTATAAAATTGAATTTTTGAGAAATTTAATTATCAAAAAAAAATTATATAAATGAATGAAATATCTATATTAATGTGAGGATGATGAGCATATATGTTAATTACTAATTAATAGGTGAAGAAAAATTAAAATTATATGTGAAAAGCCAAAAAACTGAGTTACCGGTAAGTTCTAGAAAATTTTAATTTAATTACATTTAATTGAAAAATAAATGATGATATTATGAAAAGAATGGATGAAAAATTTATTTGAGTACATGATTCACTAAATGGGTAGCCTACATGTATTAAAGATGGTGATTAAATGGGATTTTACAAAGTCAAGTGTGGTGCATGAGTATCATTTTCAATGAAGTGTAGACTACCATAACCAAAGCATTATAAAAATAACTTTTGCAACCTCAATCTCATCTTCCCCAACATGAGAGAGCTTGTTTCTTCTTCTTCCAATATGAGATCCTCTCTCTATCCTCCCATCTTCAATTTTAGTTTTGTTTAG
>JAYJMB010062333.1:6791-26160 GCA_036873735.1 Pouteria campechiana | reverse complement strand
AGGCTGTCATGGAAGACTGCTTCTGCATGGCTGCGGTTTTGGAGGCTGGAACGTGCAAGAAGAAAAGGGCGCCCTTGCTTAACGGCCGAGTTGGAACAATCGCCAGTGGACGAATAGCTTTCATAAAGGTGGCAAACGGAACAACTTCACCTGGCGGTCGTGAGAGGAAGGATGGAGAGAAGAAGGGCCTCGTAGCTGGGCTAGTAGCAAGCGGCGCCGTGGCTGCCTTGCTTGCGGCAATAATTCTCTGTGCTTATGGTGCTCGCTGGCTCAAGCCAGCAAAACACTCCTCCAGTAACATAAACCTGCAGGCATACACGTACCAGGAGTTGAAAGAAGCAACAGAGGGTTTTACGAGGGGGATTGGCCGGGGGGCTTTTGGGACGGTTTACAGTGGGGTCCTGACGTTTGAGGACAAGCAGATCGAGGTTGCTGTGAAGCAGCTGCAGAAGGTGATAGATGAAGGTGAGAAAGAGTTCAGGACGGAGATAAGTGTCATTGGTCGGACCTATCACAAGAATCTGGTCCGACTGCTGGGGTTCTGTGATGACAAAAACCACAGGCTCTTAGTTTATGAGCTCATGAAGGGTGGCTCTCTATCTGGCTTCCTCTTCACAGAGGGAGAGAAGCCCAGCTGGGGTCAAAGAGCAGAGATAGCACTTGGGATTGCTGGAGGTCTCTCCTACTTGCATGAAGAGTGTGAGACCCAGATCATCCATTGTGACATAAAGCCCCAGAATGTGCTGCTCGATGACAATAATACAGCCAAGATTGCAGACTTTGGACTGGCAAAGCTTCTGAAGAAAGATCAGACTCGGACCTGCACCAATGTGAGGGGCACGATGGGATACATGGCACCCGAGTGGCTCAAGAATGCGCCAGTAACTGCTAAGGTAGATGTTTATAGCTTTGGTATCATGCTGCTCGAGATCATCTGCTGCAGGAGGCACATTGAGCTAGATAGAGTTGGAGAAGAGTCTGATGCTGACGACCTGTTCATAAGTGATTGGGTTGAAAGCTGTGTGAGGGCTGGGGAACTGGGGAGGTTGGTGGAACAAGATGAAGAGGTGCTGAGCGACTTCAAAAGGTTTGAGAGGATGGTCTTGGTGGGACTCTGGTGTGCTGACCCTGACCCCGCTCTTAGGCCATCCATGAAGAGGGTGAAACAAATGTTAGAAGGGACCGTCGAAGTAGGCCTCCCACCTTCGCTTGCTGCCTAAGTGTTTTATAATATGATTCAAAGAGTTTACCACCGCTTTCATTTACTCATCAATTTAGCATTGATATAGCTATTCCATTGGAAGGATCGGTTTAGGCTAGTTTCTTTTGTTATATCCGTATACTGGAAGGGCTGGTGCTAGAGATTTGGTAAATAGCTGAGGGCCACCAGCGTGAACACTTGCAGTTTCAATGAAAGGGCAACCAGTTTGTACGAGAAAGCCAAATGTTAGGAATTACTCTCAACCGAATCCTTCAAGGGTCTTGCTTTTCCAAGCAACAAATGAAACAGGTTTATGCGTGTACAACGTAAACCAGGTTACAGCCATTTTCTAAGGCCCACCAAAGTTCTAGGACATGCCGTCTGAATGAACACGATATGAAGGTATAAAGGATGGAAAGGTATTTTTATGATAGATCGAAGGTGTCTGTACCTTCCTTCCATTTATCTAAGTGAAAAAAATGCAATTACAATCCTGAACGAGGCCACGTGAGTTGGTTTTACTAAACAGCTCAAATGATGAATACGTCAACATCTGAACAATGACCACAAATCAGAAGCTCACATTTTGCCAAAAAGTCACATAATCTCTAAATGGAATTTAGGGGGGGAAAAGTCCATCCGATTTTTCAGTTGTATTTTCATCTGACCCATTCAGAAACAATTTTTTTACCGGCGTGGCAGCAGAACATTTTGTAGAAAAAGGGAATTCTGCAGAACTAATAGCCAGCTCCATAACACCTATCATGCATCCCACAAAAGCCAGTTTGGAGCCGCATGCTGCGTGTTTCTTCGTGGCCAACTTTGCTAGCTGCTCTTCTGGCTATCATAGAGGTACTGTCACCAGGAATGGTGTTAGACATCAGAAAGGACTACTCCATTGAATTCTCAGGACCTTTCTGTTCCTAGTCCCAACTTTCACTGGCATTGTGGTTGTTTGCCAAAATTTGTTAAAAATTATAATGTTCTCCATGTGATTGTGAGAAAAGAAGAATCTAGGAAATGCAATTAGACCACACAAGTTGATTGATCCGACCACTAATCTCATTGGGTTTATTATAAAACTATGTATGTAGCCTTGATCATTAAGCTCCATCAAGATGCTGGAGGATAAAAGCCACCCCTGTCAGCTTATAGAACACATGGCTACTTCTGTCATACATCTGTGCACATACAGGAGGGTCACAAAGATAAATCACACTGCGGAAACCCTGTCAGGGGGAAAAGACTTAAATAAGCTTCATCCGTAGCATTCTAGCATTCAATTCAAAGAGAAATCACGCTGCAGAAACCATGTCAAGGGGGAAGACCTTAATAAGCTTCATTGGTAGCATTCTAGCATTCAGTTCATCTTCTATCATGGTTGCTAGGAAGACTTGCACCCCCAACAATCCTGACTAGAGATGCAGCACTTAATCAAGTAACAAACCATATCAGGCTCCCAAAACGTGGACATCAAAGCTCTGGCACCTGGTTCCTAAGTTTCTAATTTAACAACCAAATGCACATAGCACTTATTTCACATAGCATACTCGAAAAATCTTAGATGGGAAAGCTCCTTCATCCATGGGATTTGTTCAGTAATGGGCTAGTGAAGGCATTTTGGCCCCAAATGTCTACCAACAGTTTCATCAACTAACTTTCTAACTTTACATTCAAAAACTGGGACTGATCTTGGATCCAGTCTGCATGCAAACACAGAACATACATATTGCTCTGGGACATGGTCGCATCACATTTTAAATACATGAAAGTCTGCAATGCGTTATTCAGCGTATAGATGTTGCAATGTTGCATCAGGGCAAATGAAAGTAGCCTTCAAACATTCCATGGAAGTCAAATTCACAATCAATTTGATTTCGTTGTATCTGCTTCAAAATCAGGTAAGTGTGCCTGTAATAGTTCAAATGGATGTCTAGCAGTTTAAAGGTGCAAAAAGTAAAGATGAGATTCACTTATTTTCCTCCATACCAAATTTTAATTTAATAAATCCAAATTTCTATATGCAAGATATTTTTGAGATGAATGCCTGATATCTCTGTCCATCCTTTTTCTTTTTGAGCTCACACCATCTTTTGGAGGATCTTTTTAAGTAATAGTGCGGATGGAATTTTAATTACTTTATGCAGTGATTAGTTATGAATCATTGAACAGATTTAGTTTTCATCTTCTTTATCTTTTTATGAGAACTTTAACGATATCAAAAAGTCTAATAGGCGTGAAATTAATTTATTTGATAATCAATTTGGTTGGCTTTTAAATGCACTCAAAATACATCTAAAACCATTTGAAAAAAGATTATAAGAGAGTTACAAATTTTAGGGCTTGTTTGTCTTCATGCATAAAAGATGTAAATGCCTTTTACACCACTTTTACATTTATTTTACTTGACGAAACTACCTTTATGTAAACAAAATCTTTTTCTTTTTCATTGTTACCCATGTTTGTTTCATCATTACTCATATCTTCTTTATCATCAACTGCTCAATTTTCCACGGTAAAACCTGGCATTTCCACTTTGTAACTCTACTTTTTCCATAGTCATCCCAATATTTTATTTTTATTCTAATCCACTATTTCATTTTTATTCCATTACCTTGATCGCATTATCTATATTATCTGTATATCTCTTTTACATTTCTTATTCATTGAATTTGTTTTACATATCTTTTACATCAAACAAAATACACCCTTAGCATATTTTTTGTCTTTGTTCTTGTTGTTTTAGGTATTAGCATTTCATTATATAACTCTGGTTGTAGAGTTATACACCTACTGCCAGTTTCTAGACAGCATAAAGGATGATTGTCATATCAGATTGGTAGCCAACATCGATATTTTCACCATATATTATACCATGAATTTTAATGTGGCATTCCAAGTTAAATACTTATTGAGGACGTAGCCCAAGATCAATAAGAATACTGCAATGAGACTCATGTAGTTGACCAAACTTGGGTAAAAAAACAGCATATGATGTTATTATATTTTCATCATAAATAGCTTTATTATGTCAACATTTTTTTTCTTTTTCTGATAGTTAATAAAACTTTGCAAGCCCTTTCCAAAGAGTTGATTGTGTGTCCCTAGATGTAATCTCAACAACATGGGCATTGTTGTCTAGGATTTATCTTTACATTTTAATTTCTTTTTCTGTACATCCATGAATCACTTAAAAAAAAGCTCCCTTTTACTTTTCAAGCCTTCATTCCCTAGTCATATCTTGCAATTCTCTTTTGCTTTCATTAGTTACCTAACCATATCTTGGAATCCAAGCCTTGCTGTTTGATGCTGGCGTGCAAATTGCCTCAACCATGAATCATCTTACATCAAACCAGTTTTACTCATATCAGAAGGACAAGAAATGATATGTCCAACTTGAATTCGAGCAGGGCTTTCAGGCAGAAACAATGATCATAGATCATGAGTTTCTACACACATTACATTGAGTGGCTAAGCTTTGAGTCAAGGTCAGTTAGTCATCATCACTATATGCCGTTACCAACTTAGGTGAAGGCAGCTGCATGAGTCTTGTTATGTCATTCCTCTCTATCTTGGTTTATTTCCTTAGCAAGCAAAAGTAATTTCACATTTGTTCTTATGAGCTCTAACCATACTCCTTTCCACCTTCCTCTTGCTCTTTTATAAACTTCTACTACATAAACCCATTACTTTTTAACTAGCACAATTATACCTCCATTGCACATAATCAGATTGTCAAAATCAACTTTCCCTCATCTCATTCCTTACTTTTTATATTATCTTGAATTATTTCGTGTCCACTTTTACCATGAATCCATCTCAACATCCTCATTTCAACTATATAGATCTGATGTATACGCAGTTCTTTGCTTGCCCTGACCAATCTTATAGCTATCTTCCCATTTTCCTTTTAATTTGATTAGTGTTTAGCAATCTAAATAAAATTTTTTGAAGTGCAATACCATTTCTTCAACACAACTTGACTTCTATGTGAACCATCCTTACCAATCTTTCAACTTTTTTGAACCACTAATCCAGACATTGAAAGTGGTTACTTTGGGGTACTACATGACCTACAATGCTAAATAACTGCTAATTTATATTTTTGTTTGTTGCAAAAGTTGCATTCCAGATTCTTTGTTTTAATTTAACTAATTCTAAAAACCTTATATCCTAGAGCACCCACAATTAATTTAGTTTCAAATTAATATCTTCTCTTACCCCATCTAACAAACTATGCCATCTACAACAACATACAACAAGACATCTCTTCTTATAGATGTCAAGTAAGCTCATCTGCAAGACTACAAGCATAACATAAACCTAAGCAATTGAAAACTCCTTTCTCCGCTCGTGGTCTCACATTTTTTCTAGCTCCATCATATATATCCCTTACAATATTGGTACATCTATTAGTTTTTCTTTCTTTTTCCCTGCCATATTAATTCCTTATAGACTATTATATGCTTCTTACAAATCAATAGAAAATCTATATGGAGGTTCTGTTTTTCTAACCTTTATTTTTCTATTAACGGTCTAAATAATAATATAACTTGGTAATTAACCATTCCAACATAAAAGCCAAATTAGTTTTCTGATTGTTGGTTTCATGCCATACCGTTTGTTCAATTACCCTTTCTCAAAGTTCCATGCGTCACTCAGAGCTTTTATCCATGATAGTTAGCACCGTAGTAGTTAAAGGTGTGCCTAGGCTCAAGGCTCACTCAAGCTCACCTCTTGCACCTTGAGGTTCACTTGGTGCACCTGATTGAACTTTTCTAAAAATATATTAAAAGAAAAAAACTTTCAACATTCAATTAGGATTCTAACTTCTCCAATTTTTCCTTTTTTTCTTGACTTAACCAAAGTTGGTGCCTTGCATAGGGATTATATTTAATATTTAAGTAATCTTATTGATTTATTCTTATAAATTACACATACAATTAAACTTATTTGATTTTATATAAAATGCGCCTTGCTTCACTCAGGCGTGCACCTTACGCCTAGGCCCTAAGAGCTCTTTGCGCCTTGGTGCACCCTACATCTTTAACAACTATGGTTAACACCAGTGTTCACTTTATTAAAAATTAGGAACTTGTCACTAGATATTATTGAGATAATATTGCTTTCATCAGAAATAATATCAATTTTATTACCAAATTTTATTGCTAAAATAGAGATGGATTAAAAAGGTAGCAAGATAAAAAAATTTCAATGAAACTTAGAATGGATTAAGATAAATATAAATACACAATTAGAATGAAAATCATTAACCCAAGTGATATAATTTAATGAATAATGTAAATGCATGAAAGAAGTACACAACAAAAATAGAAGAAGAACATATAAAAGAAGAAAATAACATGATATTGGATACACATCATATACATACATTTGAATATTATTTACAAATAAATGTAACACATAAGCATATATAAATAATATATATTAAAGAAGAATACAAATTCAATAATTATCATCACAATTATTCAATAATTAATTATTAATTACTTGTATAAATAATTAATCAATTTATATAATTTATTTTTATAAATCTACATAAAATGATACCATCTAGAGCGCCACAGAGGGAAAGCGTCACCGTCTACAAGAGCTCTAAATGCTTTCTCAAAAGAAATTCTTGTACTTAAGAAGAGAGACTAAGAACAAGAAAAATATTCGTCTTCATCATCAGATGATTCCCAATATGTACCGGTATCAATCGTCCTTTTTACTCTTCTTTCATAGGCTTCTCGGCATTTTCAGGCTAAGCGAATTTGCTTTTCTCTTTTTTCTTTCTTGTTCTAGTACTTCCTGCATTTCTTTTTCTTCTTCCCCTTGTATTTTATGAGCTAACTGTTTGAAAACTCTTTTAACCGGAACAATTATATTATAGATACTTCGAGCTAACAACTCTTAAGCATAACCGAGGTTATCTGCTGACTGAGTTAAGTATTGTTACATTACTTGCAACCTTTTCTTTTCTGAATATAATTTCTTTAAAACTGGTTCGGGCATGTATTATACTCCAAAGAAACTACAAGCATAATAGCACAATAAAACAGTGAAAAATATAAACATGTTAGTTACGCGTCTACCATGCTTGCTACGAATCAAGTTGGGAGTAGAGCTTGAAAGAGAAATAAACACTCAAGGCTAAGAGTAGGGTATTTGCTCAAATTACTACCTTACTCCCTGAGGGAAGTAAGAGAGATTTCTATTTATAAAAGAGAAAGTTACAAATAAAGTCCATGTGGCCTCTCTAGAACTCTATCTTTACAAGAAGATAAGAACAAAAGAAAAGATAAGAAGATAAGGTCAAAAGAGGATATATAGATGGATGAGTGTCTTTAGACCATTTTATCCCATCGTAGACATATGAGACAAATGGATAAAAAGTAAAAAATAAGAATCTTTAAAGTGGATTTATAATTATGTTGGCACCACAATCTTCTGACACTTGGAAAGTAAAAAATTTCTAATTGTTGAAAGTTTACCCTTATCTTATCCAGTGGGGCCTGCATGCTTGCGTTATCGCTTGCATCATGCCTACATCATACTTGCATCAGGCCTGCATCATTCTCGGTCAGTTTTCTCAATGTTCATTAGTGCGTCTATTATATCAAGTGGGTTTTGATCCACTATTCTAAAAATATGAGACCATTGCATCTAGATTTCTCTAGGATAATTCTCATGCCGTCGAATTTTGTCGATAAACAGATCAACTTCATTGACATAAGTTTCTCTAATTTCTGCAACATTAGATAAATACTACCTCGGATCATAATTAGAACGTTTTTAGAGACTTCATCATATTCAGTCATCTTGACTAATGATGAATCTTCTCTAGCTTGGAGAGCATAAAGGATTGTGGTGATGATTTTTGCACGAGTTGTAGAAATTTTAATTATTTAAAATCCTTCCATCTTACCTCTGTCCATCTTGTCATTCTGTCAAAATCTCTTGACAACTCCTCCCCTGGATTTAGAATCTAGGCTGGAAAGCTTAGATAAACTCGATCCTCTATTTTCAAATATCTTGAAGTGACAACCATTAATCTTGTTACAAATCTTATACCGTAACTTAGAATTAATAGTAAATATCTGATCGTCTCAGGAAGATCTCTTAACTTCTCTTGATTCTAAAGATCTATGCAGACATAGTCCACCATTCCTTATTGTAGTGGATTAGTCTAATTTATGCTTGTGAACATTTCTTTAGTAATTCTAATATATGGATAACCCTGGACATCATCAAAATGTTTTGTCCATTCTGAGTTTTGCTCAACAAGCATCTGTTCATCAGATAATAGTTTCTGCAGTAGTAATTTTTAATTGACTCTTTAACTATTTCATTGACTAGCTGGTTCTTTGATTGTAAGTTCTCCAGGTTTTCTGTCAAATCTATCACTTGAAATTCTCGTTCCTGAGCTTGTTGTTTTAGCTCTCGAGATTTCTTCTCAAGTTGTTCCAGAAGATCTTCAATTCCCAATGTAGCTATATAGGATTGATGTTAGCCACATTTGCTTATATTGAAAAATCCATTGATTAGTCCTGCAAATAGTAATTCAAGCATTTCCCTTGCTTGATCAGTTAAATTCAACTTAACTACCTCATCTAAGTTTACTTTGAGAGGTTCTTAGATAATGTATCCCATGGAGTCTTTAACAATATTAGGGATATCATTATTTTTAATGTGAACTCTAGGTAGAATTTTTTGTTCATATGAGAATTGCATCTTGCCTTCCACTATGGAAGTTGAGCTTTCTGGAGATTTCTCCTTGGCTTGCTCAATTCGGTCATCCTCTTTAATAGAATTTGAACATTCTGGGATTATTCCCTTAGCCTTCTCAATCCAGCTAATTTTTGTTATCGAAGATGATAAGGATTTCAAAGCTTCCCTCTTTACTCTTCCTTTCATCATCTTCTTGTCAGGGCATTGACTTGCATAGTATCCTAGATTTCTGCAAATCCGACATACTAATTCAAGTTTTTCCTTTCTTTGTGAATCTTTCCGTGAAAGATTCTGATCAATCTGAGCCAATAGAGTTTTCGTTTTTGTTATCATCTATTTTCTAGAATTTCTTACCAGCTCAGGACAATCTCTTTTCAAGTGTTCAGATTTCTTGCGTTACCAACAGAACACTGATGATGAAGTCATTCCTGCTAACTTGTAAAACCTACAAATTCTCTTGTTAGCGAATCAGCTATTATATTTGAAGAACTTTTTATTTGTTCTATCTCAAACCTGTAATAAGCTAACTTTTGTTGTCATCTAACAAATTTAGCTTGGCTAATTTCTTTTAATTTTAGTTTTTCAAAAATTCTTGACATAAGTTGAGTCAGTTGAACCAAGAACTCTGGTTCTGCCGCAACAAAAAGTTCAATGTCCTTGATTGCCTAGGTAACTACAAAAACTTCTTTTTCATGAATTAGCCAATTTATTTCTAATCCTTTCAAAATTCCACTCCAGTATCTAGGTAGATTTTCTTCTATTGAGGATTTTTCTTTACTTGCCTTTAAGATACATCCCCAATAGAAATCTGAAGCATCTACTTCTAAGATCAAATAGTCTTCTTGTTGTAGAAGATTCAACGTAAGGAGTTCCTTTATTTGATCTTTGATTTTTCTAACCAGTAATGGATCTGATTTTGTCCATTCCCATGGAATTTTACTCGAAGTCTTTCTGTGTAACATTCTAGTTAATGATGCCCAATTTTTAATAAAATTTCTAGCATAGATGAAAATCCCTAAAAACCTTTGAAACTATTTCAGATTCTTCAGCCTATATTAGGAAATTCAATAAGAGATTCTGCTCTATGTGATTATAGCTTCTCTTTATTTCCTTTAATTTCCAATTCTACGAAATTAATCTTAGGCTGCATCCATACTACCTTCCTTTCCGATAGTATCATGCCTTTTTTTACAAAGACATCAACCACTTGTTCTAAATAGCTAACATGTTCTTCTTTATTTGGTTAAACACGAGAACATCATCGATATATACCACAATAAAATCCTTTAAGTGATTAAACACCTGGTCCATATGTCTTTGGAAGATTCCTGGTGCATTCTTTAACCCGAATGACATAACTAACCATTCGAACAACCCTAAAAGGCATGTGAGTGTTGTTAGATGTATGTTGTCAGGATGCATTTGAATCTGCCAATATCTGGATTTTAAATCAAATTTGGAATATACCTTTAACTTTTTCTTCCTAATCCAGTTCCTGAGAACTTCTTGATTAGGGAGATTATATCCGTCATCCTTAGTGACATCATTAAATTCTCTATAGTCAATTACCATTCGCGCCTTTCTTCTGGCTTTCTCGGTATGGTTCATGATCATAAAGGCAACACTTCTGTGTTCACTTTCACTTAGATGAATTAGATTTAATTTTTCCAATTCAGATATTTTCTTTCCAAATTCTTCTATCATTTCCGAGGTATATTATACATTGGCTTCTAATGATAGTATTTCGATTCTTAAATTTTAAAGATGCTTCCACTTTGCATTTTTCAGATAATGCCTGTGGATTAACTTTAAAATTATCTCGAAGCTTTTCTTTGATTGCCTTCAAAGCTTCCATAGGTTTCCGAGTTATAAAATTTAACTCACCTATTTCTTTCATCTCTTCCTCTTGCAACAGCGCAAATATTGCATCTACTATTATAAGTAGAGATCTTTCTTCTATTTTCATTTTAACAATGGAACTGAACACTTCAATTGGAATTTTGTGTCCTCCAATGGAAATATGGTCAATTTCTTGGATAAATGACCTATTCTCAACTTGATGCTTTAAAAACGCATTTTCCAAGATAAATTCTTCTGATAAAGCATCTACACATAACAAAACATTTATGGTAAATCTTTTATCATAGATCCTCACTTCCACATTTTCAGTGATCCATTCCACATTAGCCTTTGATCCATTGGCTAATCCAATTGGAATAGGTGGAATCTCCTTCCATTTTTCTAGAGAGAGGATCTTCTTCTTTCCAAAGCAAAAACTAGCTCCTATATTAACCAAAGCTAATCTTTCAACAACGTCAATATTAACCTTAATCTTTGTAGCTATAGGAAAGTCTGCTAATACTTGCAAACTTAGTAGCTAATTTAAGGTTATCGTATAAATTTTTGGTTCATCCTCATAGATTGACATGTCTAATTTTTGTCATCCAACTATCTTTCTTGAGTCAGTAAATAGTTTTTTAGAGGATTCAGGAAGATCATCTTCTTCCTTTTTAATCCTAGGCTTATCTTGCCTAGCAACTTGACTCACAGATGATCTTGGTTTTTCAATTAACAGGGCATTTGGAATTTATCTAATGTTTGAAGATTCCAACATCTGTTAAATTTGAGTCTGATCTTAAAACACCTAATTCCTAGGGCACAATAATGCCTTTGGGCTTACCACTGTGGGAGTCATTCCTTTTATTAAGGAGTTGGACTCGAACAATTCAATGTAACTTTGTTGTCCTTTTACTACTAGTTCATAGGCATTGTAAAATTGAACAAAGATTCTATACCATACTCGGATTACTCACCGATCTCCTGGATAGTCATGTTTCATCCAGTCATTCGTGTAGATTCTTAAACTTAGAATTTTCAAGATGTTTGCATCTCTAAGATCTACACTTAATATGAATCAGACCTTAAACCATATTGGTCCCTTGCACAGGTTAGCACGTACTCCTCCTAAAAGAGATTTCTCAAATTGACCAGTAGTACTTACATCTACCACTGATGCCAAAATTGGTAAATCAAATTCTTCTCTTATCAAAGAAGAAATACCTAGTTGTACCACTCCGTACTAAATAAAATTTTTCTTCCTTTTTAGGGCTTCTTGTATCTGATCTTTGTTAATTAGCGAAATCAAGAATTGCCCTTTACCAATAACGACAACTTCAGTTGTTGTCTCGATTTCAATTATTTTAACCGATTCCTTATATGGAAGCCAGCCTTTCTAATAAATTTCAAAAAGATTAATTTCTGGCATCTTCTATTTATAACAATCTCTAGATAAGGAAGCAATATCAGCTTCTGATTCATGTATTTGATGAATCTTTTCCTCTCTTTCCTGAGATAATTTCACTAGATATATACATGATCCAATATTCATCCTGAATAGCCCTATTTCATGAAATTTTTGAAATTCTGCTAATTTATGATTTTCTTCTTCGGGTTCTGAATAAGATATTTCTTCCTCAAAATATTCTATTTCAACCTCAAATAGACTATCATCATTTGAGTCTATTTCTTCTCCCCAAATTGGTTCAAAATAAACCTATCATTGGGAACAAAGCAACGACTTTAATTGTTGTTGTCGTGCTTTCCTTTCTTGGCATGTTACAGGTTTATGACCTGATTTTTTGCATAACCAGCAACATTCCTTAGCAAGTCGATTATAGGCTTGCTCACTGGAAAATCTTCCAAAACCCTCATCTTCTTTAAATCTTTCCTTAATTGTCTTAGAAGATTATGCTCTTGATCTGGCTTTTTGCCTAAGAGCTTCTTCTATTTCATTGAGACAAGTATTTAACTCATCCTGGACTTTTCCTATTTCATCCGGAGTTCATTTCTCCTTTCCTAGAATTTGCCCTATTCCCCGTTCGACTTGGTGAACTTTAGAAACAAATTTTATAGAATTTGCCCTATTCCCCGTTCAACTTGGTGAACTTTAGAAACAAATTTTATAGGATCTGGGTAATCTTCTTCTTGGTACCCATATCTAAGGGTTCTCCATACACTAGAAACTTCCTCAGAGGTCTGGGGATAAATCCTCTCATCTTCAGTTCTAGTTATCATATAATTTTCTGTTCTATCAATCAAGGATCTTAATCTATTAGATATATCTTGACTAATACATTTACTAAATCCTTCAACTTTTCTAGGTTCAGTCATGCTTTAAACTAAAAAAGGCTCTGATAACAATTAGAGCTCTTGTAGAAGGTGACGTTACTGATCAATGAATTCTTCAGTATGAGCAAGTACGGCTGACATCAATCCTATATAGCTGCATTGGAAATTGGAAATCTTGTAGAACAACTTGAGAAAGAATCTCGAGAGCTAAAACAACAAGCTCAGGAACGAGAATCTCAAATGATAGATTTAAAATAAAAGTTGGAGAACTTACAATCAAAAAACCAGCTAGTTAATAAGTTAATTAAAAAGTCCATTAAAAATGTTACTACTGCAAAAACTCTACTATCTGATGAATAGATGCTTGTTGAGCAAAACCTAAAATGGACAGAACATCTTCATGATGTCCAGAGTTATCCACATATTATAATCACTAAAGAAATGTTCACAAGCATGAATTGGATTAATCCACTACAACAAGGAATGGTGGACTATGTCTGCATAGATCGTTAGAACCAGGAGAAGTTAAGAGATCTTCCTAAGACGATCAGATATTTACTATTACTCTTAGGTTATGGTATAAGATTTGTAACAAAATTAAAAGTTTCAACTCCAAGATACTTGAAAGTAAAGGAACAAGTCTATCCAAGCTTTCAAGTCTGGATTCTAAATTCAAGGAAGGAGCTGTCAAGAGATTTCGACCGGACGACAAAATGAACAAAGGGAAGATGGAAGGATTTTCAAAAAACTAAAATTTATACAACTTGTGCAAAAATCACCACCATAATCCTTCATGCTCTCCAAGCCAAAGAAAAGTTATCATTAGTCAAGATGATGGATATGATGAAGTCTCTAAAAACGTTCTAGCCGTGATTCCAAAGCGGTATTTATCTAATGCTACAGAAATTGAAAAAACCTATGTCGATGAAGTCGATCTGTTTATTGATAGAATTCGACATCATGAGAATTATCCTAGAGAAATCCAAAGGCAATGGTCTCATATTTCCAGAAGAGTGAATCAAAATTCACTTGATAAAATAGATGTACTAATGGACATTGAAACAACTGGCCCAAAATGATACAGACATAATGCAAGTGATGATGTAGACATATGGGCCCCACTGGATAAGATAAGGATAGACTTTCAACAATCAGGAATCTTTCGCTTTTCAAGTGTCAGAAGATTATGGTACCAACATCATTTTAAATCCACTTTAAAGATTCTTATCTTTTACTTTTTATCCATATGTGTCATGTGTCTACGATGGGATAAAACGGTCTAAAGACAATCATCCATCCTTATCTCCTCTTTTGACCTTATCTTCTTATCTTTTCTTTTGTTCTTTTCTTGTAAAATATAGGGTTCTAGGGAGGCCACATGGCCCCTACTCGTAACTTTTCTCTTCTATAAATAGAGATCTCTCCTACTTCCCTCGGAGAGTAAGGTAGCAGTTTGAGCAAACACTATACTCTTAATCTTGAGTGTTCTACTCTTTGCCTTGAGAGTTTATTTCTCTTTTAAACTCTACTCCCAACTTGATTCGTAACAAGCGTGGTGGACGCATAGCGAACAGGTTCATATTTTCCACTATTTTATTGTGCTATTATGCTAATAGTCTCTTTTGAATATAACACATCCCGGAACCAATTTTAAAGAAATTATATTCAAAAAAGAAAATGTCACAAGTAATAAAATAAAACTTAACTTAGTTAGCAGATAACCTCGGTTATGCTGAAGAGTTCTTAGCTCAAAGTATTTATAATATAATTGTTCAGGTTAAAAGAGTTCTCGAACAATTAACTCATAGAATACAAGACGAAGAAGAAAAAGAAATTCAGGAAGTACTAGAACAAGAAATAGAAAAAGAAGAACAAATCCGCTTAGCTCGAAAGCACTGGGAAGCCCATGAAAGAAGAGTAAAAAAGGCAATTGATACCAGTACACATTGGGAATCATCTGATGATGAAGACGGATATATTTCTTGCTCTTAATCTGTCTTATGAAGTATAATAATTTCTTTTAAAAAAACATTTAGAACTCTTATAGACGGTGACAGTTGACGTTTTCCCTCTGTGGCGCTCTAATTGGGGTAAATTAATAGATTTTGGTAAATTTTGCAAATAAGCCTTGATTAAACCTAAATCAAAATTAACTAGGAAATGCCAAATCTAGCTACTGTTTTGATTTAGATTCCATGCCTATAAATCTATCTATTGTATCATTTTTAATTATTTAATCACTAATTAGGGCCCAATAATTGATTTGGGAGGGCGAACTACCCTTAATTTCACAAAAGACCTAATTACTCACAAGTAAACAATTCAAATTTGTATTTTCTCAAAGATGGATCATCATGATAGAACTTTTCATTTATCAACACTTTTTATTTGGGCTAAATCATGTTATTTGGGGTCAGATAGATTGTCTCCACATCTGGAAAACAAGCTCAAATCTATAAACAATCAATAAAAACAAGTAGATTGCATGTATTACCAAACACAATAACCAATATGTACACAAATAAATAAATAAAGGTCTTAACTGAGGTTATTCAGTTTTCATCTCTGTGAATAATCAGACAGCGGAGGAGAAAAATGAGATTTCTTCTTCAAATCTATGTTTTAATGCTATTAATATTCATTTATAATTGCAGAAATGGGTTTGTCACATCAGAGAAATAAATTTTACCAGATGAAGAAAATGAAGAAGAACAATGGAAAAGAAGTTTGTTTGTGTGTCAAGGTTGTCTTAAACCCTTTCCATAATAAATTGTTGATAATATCAACTTCATTGGGTGGAAAATCAATTTATCAGTGATATGCTAGGATGTGTATTGATAGTAACACAAATTACTAATATTCTCTCTACCTATAATACATTTTTTCAGAGGGAAAATTTATCAATGATGTCTCACATGTGTATTAATAGTAACACAAATTATTAATATTATCTCTACCTATAATACATTTTTCAGAGGGCTAATTTATCAATGATGTCTCAAAAAAGATAATATCGGAGATAATATTGCCAAGATTATCAATAACGACAACATTGGTTAGTACAAGTCGTGTATATCCTTTACTCCTATAAATCTATACAACGATTCGTTTCTTCCATTTATTTGGCATTGAATAAATTCATTAACTGATTTAAACCAGTATTTCCTTTGCACTAATAAACATCAATGTATATTATCTAGGCTTAGAGCTTCCAAACAGACACAAAAACACAGACACAGACGCAAACACATACTGAAAGTAGTTCTATAAACTACAAATACTCAGATACTAAAAGCAATTCTCTAGAACCGGTTCTAGTATTCATTGAACCTCTCAATTTGGGCCTACTATACAGATAAAATATGAAAGTCACTTGGCTCTATTCATTTGAGCATTAGAACATTATATACATAAATCGTTCATCTAAATGAGAAGAATACTTTTGAAGGTACAAATGTCTACAAACATTTTAAATGAGTTGCTACTTACCCTTAAATGATTTTTTAGTTTTGTAGTCCCCATGAGTCTTTGACTAAAATGATATTTGAGATTTTAGCTAAACAAGGAATGACAAGATTAATGATCCAATTAGATTTAATATAATCATTAAGGTGGGATGGAGAGGTTCTACAAAAGTAATTCAATGGAGCAAGTTCCAAAGAAGTGCTTCCCTCTCTCTCTCTCTCTCTCTCTCTCTCTCTATATATATATATATATATCATCTTGTCTAGTCTTTAACCTATTATAAAGATTATTATATCCTTAATATTTAGCTTCACTTCGTACTTTCTCAAAGTGTTTTGAAGTTCTTATATTAATGTAAATTTAGTTTTTGCTTTTGTTATTCTTTAATATTTACTTGATAATGTTAATTCTTTGCTAATTCCTTGTTAATTACGTTTTGGAAATTTTCATTCCACAATCGAGTTTCCTTATATAAGCACCTATTCTCCCTCTCTCTATATGCTCCTAAATCTCTGTATTTTTTAATACACCATCTTTTCATCTCACATAAATTCTACTTCACCTTCTTCTTTTACATTATCCCATTTTTCTTCTCCTATTATCATTTTTATCAAAATTTTCTACATCAGTTCCTTTCAAATTCCACGAATTAATTTTAGAAGTTCTGTTAATTTTAAATTATTCCTTCTATGTCCTAACATATATAAATTATAAATAGCATAAGTTGACATAATTTTACATCCCCTACTTTATAACCAACCTACCATTCTAAATAAGGGGAAAAAATCTATTTAGCTTGTATTCCATCCAATATAGTTACTTTTTTCAGGGGATTCCTTTGAAAATAGTTGAACCATCAGTTGAAGATGATTTGATTTGGTATCATATAAAACCGTAAGAACAATCACAAATATCACCTAGTTCACATGGGGAAGGACGCAATCCAACACACCAGTAACTTGCCATCTCTAATTTTTATTGAACATATCAGCAACCTGGTCTTTTCATCATCCATCAGTTGATTTCTAGTCCTCATCGTTTCTAGCATCCAATGCAAACATTGATGACTAGGGTTTTTACATTTACTTGAGTCTTAATCAATAAATTAAATCAGTAATTAATTGGTTCAATGGTTAAACTAGCGAAAACACCCAGTTCAAGTAGGTTTCTGTATCCCTTTCACCTAGTTGGCTCTCAATCCCACTATGCTTCCATATTAGTCTTTTCACCTTGGCCAGGAGTATGGATTTTGTAAGTCTTCCCTTTTCATTTGCAAGCATGTGGCATGAGTTGAATATTACTTAGATCAACGTATTAGCTCTTGCTCACTAAGAACTAGTATCAGTACAAAAAGGAAATAACACACATTTGAAGAGAATATATGATAGGAATATATATTGGTCTAGATTCCACTGAATCTGACCCAAAAATGGTCTTACAAGGGTGGGGCTAAAAAATTTACACATTCTGTGGGTGGAAATCATCATCATTGCCACCACCATCTAAGCTTTATCCAAACTAATTGTAGCCAGCGATTGCAAAACTTTTGCTACATCTTTTACCATGAATCCTGAAAATTCTGCAGAAATAACGTACCCATATGAATCACATGTCAATGTCTTTTTTGTTCATGAATCCTGAACCCAAATCTTTACTGTTCGATCATTGTCCAGGCCTGCAGAGGCAATTTTGTTCTCTGAAGGGTGGCAGCAGACAGAAATAACAGTGTCAGTATGACCTTCCAGCTTCTGAACCACATTTCTTCCTTGCAGATCCCACAAGTAGACACAATGATCTTCTGATCCACTAACAATGTACTTGCCATTGGTTACTGAGAATGTGGATGTTATGCAGTATACTCTATTAACATGGCCAGAGTAAGCTTTAATGACCTTCCCTGCTGAGTAGTTCCAAAGCTTCTGCCACAGTGAAAAATAGAGATAGTTATTGTTCAACCTCATGACAATGACAAACAATGGTAGAAGCTTAATTGACTTTAACAGAAATAGCAGGCAAACGAAAAATGGCTTGATCTTATTTTAGGTTTTAAAGACCGTGACTGTTGGTAACCAGATTATTATTACAGCCAACAAAAGAATAGTCCCCTAACGTACTAACAAAAATGAGATTTTTACACATTAAATCAATTGGGCATTGCATGCTGAAGCAAGTCCAGTAAAAAGCTGCAGATGTGATCGCCTTCCAAATAATATTATACAAGGCAGGTCATGATTTCTAACAGTTAAAGCATCTTCTGATCACTCTACATATTCATAATCTTTCCTGTGGCCTTTAAAAATTGCCAAATAATGCAACACGAATTATTCTCCATATCAAACAAGCAATGGCACAGTTCATAAATTTAGATGTTCTATTGACGCCAATCTCGGTATAGGTAATGCACAAATAATGCACCAACTCCTTACCTAAGCCAATAAACAACAAATCAAATCCTTACAAAAATCCTCCCACACTATTCAAGTCCATCGTCAACCACTTCTCCATTCAAATCGCAAGCAATTAAGCAACTAATGCACAAACTCTACCACGCCTAAACATGAAGCAACTGCAGTCGGCTTATTAAAATGCACCCACATTTTGGGGCGGGTGTTGAAATCCACCATCCACAGCAACAAAACCATGCCAACAATCCAAACCACCAATCATGCAATGAAATGAAACAAACGATCTGACAAAGTCACTGCAGAAATCAAAAGCCAAATAAATGAATCAATTGGAATCAAGTAAGGGCAGAGAGAGAGAGAGAGAGAGAGAGAGAGAGAGCATACAAGGGTGTCGTCAAGCGTGGCTGCGAGTATGAACTTGCCATTGGGCGAGAAT
>JAYJMB010062322.1:0-26161 GCA_036873735.1 Pouteria campechiana | reverse complement strand
AAAAAAACAGAGAGAGAGAGAGAGAGAGAGAGAGAGAGAGAGAGAGAGAGAGAGAGAGAGAGAGAGAGAGAGAGAGCGAGCGCTCTTCTAGCCTGGCATCTCTGTCTTTGCATTTAGTGTGAAGTTGGTGAAAAGATATGGCGGTAGAGAATTGTTGTCCCGTTGCCAGGGTACTTCACTCTCGTTTTACCCTGCACGGGACCAATTGGAAGCCTATGTGTACACTGCCTAGGCGCAACTCGGGTCATTTCGGATCCGGTTGAAATTAGTTCAATCCTAATCCAAATTACACAATTTCCACCCAAATCAAACTATAACCCATTTTGTAGAACCTTAATCCAAACTAAACCAAATTTATAAAAATTAAATTAAACCAAATTTATAAAGATCGAATTAAGTTTAGGTTAAAAATGGATTGACAACTCGGGTAAATAATTTTGTTGATATTTTGAATTAACAATTCTTATATTTTTATTATCATTTTAAATAAAATTTATAGATATTATTTTGTTGAGTATATTTATTATATAAATAATTAACTATAAAAAATATTAGCAAAGGTTAAAAATATGACCTACATAACATCATAAATAGTTATTCAAAATGTTAATTTTTGAATATGATCCAAATTAACATGTAAGATAATATAATTTAAGAATTATTTTAAATTAAAAAATAATTACATAGTTAATTCTAAAATATAATTCAACATAGAAGCATAATCTATTTAATTGTCATTCTCATGTATATAAAATTATTATAATATATAATATTATAATATTATTTATGTTACAGTCCACCTAAAATTGATTAAATCATTTAGCCTGTTTCTTTTATTTAGAATTTTGTTTTATCTGGATTAGGGTATTCATTTATTAATTTTAGGTTATTTGAATTTAGCTAATTCAGTTCGGAATTCAAATTATTTAACCATATTTAACCCCCCCTTCCCAACCAATATACTCTCAAAACCCTCTCTCTACCAAAACCATGCAGCAAAGCCTCAAAATCTAATCAGGGTGTTTGCTACGTCCACATCAACCTTAGAGTGCCTTAGTTTTTGACTGATGGCCCAAAGGTTTAGAATCAGGTTGAATCAACAAACATGGATGCATATGTGGGAGGAGCACGCACTCACAATATACAAATACGACATTGAACAAGGATGGTCTGGACCTAATTACCAACAGCCTGTCCTTCCCCACATGCCCACATTGGCTATCGTGAACCGGGATTGCCTCAACGTTGCCATATATCTTTGTACGTTTTGTTTCGGTAACTAATGCTCGTTTCACTAGTACATATGAAATGCCCACTGCGATCATTTCGGAATTTGTTAACAGGTTAATTATTAAACATGCTGTGTATAACAGTTTTTCATTTGTTAAATTGTCACCTAAACTGGTTCGAAAATTCAATGCGCCATTCCATTGTCGTGCTTCTCTTTCATTTTTTGTCTGGTGAACGCAAATACTGGTCGCCTTTCGTTGATTTCCATGAGCTAAGATACTAAATAGGTCATATTGCAAGTGGGCCTTACCTATTCAACTCTGGGGTGTTTGCAAAATAAAACTTGTAATTTTACATAATTATAACTTAACTTTCATATTTTAGATATTTGCATAGTAAATCTTTTAACTCACCCACTGTTGTAAAATAAACTCTATTAATCAATAAAGTTAAACAAAGATTCATGGTTGAGATTTCAAATATCCAGCTTAAAGTGTCTAGTTTGCATTTTAAATCCTAACCTTAATATTCGTTAAGTTCCTTTAGTTAATAGGACATATTTTATAACATTTATTAATTTAGAAGATATATTCTATAAATATTGAAATTATGATAATAAATTTACAATTATGTAAAGTTTTAAGGTCTATTATAGCTATCCTATTCAAACTTCATTATGGATCTCGGAGTTGTCTTCCTTTGCTTGGAAAAATCTTGAGAAAAAGAAATGTATGAAAAAGTGAGAAAAAAGAGAAAAATTGATGCAATGTGATAAAAAGTTGTGAAAAGAAATAAAGTAGATAAAAATAAAATAGTTAGGTTTTTTATAAAAATATAAAATAATAATTAAAAATACAGATAATAATAATAAATAAAATTATTAGATAGTTAAAATGTTAAATTACATCCAGATATATTAGAAAAAGAGGTTTTCGCAGACCCACATACCGAGTGTCCAAACTGACCCAAATTCTCGTGGCACGGATTACGTTTCCTTGGAGGAATTCTGAGAAGAAATGAAAGTAGAACATTCGGGTCCGTCGGAGGCCCTTCAAATCAACGGTGATGATTGATTACGCTGATGGATGATTGGGGAGGAGTCTTCCCGGGCAAGCGAGCAACACAGTGACTTGTCTATTTGCCTAGATGCATGTCTCTCTCTCTCCCATTCATTGCCGTGAATAGAAGGCCGTCACTTCAAAGTCAGACAACTGCCGGTCTCCCATTTGGCTTCTTGCGTGGTCGAATCGAACAATCCACCCTACAAAAAAAAAAAAAAAACAAAGGTAGAGGAGTACTAAAAAATATAAAGTAAATAAAAATAAAATAAAATAATTAAATTATTAAATAAATAAATAACATAAAAAATCTAAGATAAATAAAGATAAAAAAGCTTGTGCTCTTCGTCAATCAAAAATGAATTTTTATCCCTTTCACCTAGGAGAGCCGAGAAATTATGACCACATCTTTTGTATTTTAACCCTCAAACCTTTTATTTTTGGCACATGCATGCGCTGCATGAATGGAAAATCCAATCCTTATACATCCAGACCGTACCTGTAGACCATGGTGGGCTCACCCGTCAGGCAACCACATACTCATCTCCAGCTAAACGTAAACAGTGTATCTTTCGCGCCGAAAATATTTTTTGCACATGATTTGATGCTATCGCTACTATGTATATCTCAATTAAACGTGCGTAAATAATTACCATGTGGATGTGGCTCACATAATTAACTGCAAAAATAAATGGGCCATTTTTCAAAAAAAAAAAAAAAGAACCGTCAGCATTAATTGAAATTAATGCAAGCGAATTTTGTGCATGCACGTGCCTCGGTAGGCGGCTGCACAATTAGTTGGCTTCATTTTCATGTGCAAGGAATCTACGGCTGCCTGAAGGGCCGGTCAAGTGCACACGTGCACCTAAGCTAGATAAAAAATAAAAATTAGTTTGGCTTTTGATGGCCTGCTCAAAATCCTAGGGCTGGATGCGTAGCCATATTTCTGTTGCAAAACTCCATCGAAGAATCGCGGTGTGGTGATCCTTGACGTAGTCAGTCCCTCTCACTAATTAAAGTGTGGAAAACTTTCATGCATCTGACCCGACATCCAAGTTTGTTCCTTGGAACTCCCCATCGCCACAGTCAGTCTCTGCAATTAATGCAGCAACAAGCACCAAGCGAAGCACTTTCTCCCACCCAACCCATATGCCTATTCCTCGACAAATAATCGTGGAAATATCTTTTTTTAATTTTACATTTCCACTTTCTTTTATTCCTAGGGCAAAGAGACGTGTTTGAACTTTGATGCTCAGGAACCAAAGCTGCAGGTAGCAATTTAAAAAGAGATCTGTTTATTTTCTGATGTGAATTTAACCGTCTCCCGTTCATAGGCAGGGCCTGATGGCCCATCTCCACGTGAAAATGTTCAGATTGTACTTAACATAGACAGCATTAATATTATTTTTTATTTCAGAGAAGATGGCTTCTTTCTCCCGTCAACTGTTGATTTCTAGACGACTTGCAAGATGGGTTCTACTAAAATATTACTTTTACCATTCTCCCATGCAGAAAGTGTTGACCATGCAGCTGGACTTTGACCATTCTCGTATGATACATTCAGACACATTTGCTATTTCCATTAGCAAGATATGAATACGGAGAATGTAATTCATCATGTAATGATCCGACCAATTTAAATGATGAAAGCCGATCTAAATGGGATTATGAATTTAGGGTGTGTTTTGGATTAACGGCAGCCATGCGTTGATTACACACCCTCCAACGATTAACGGCAGCAAACACATCTTACATTTTAATCATTATTTTACTTTTTAATTTTTTAATATATTTTTAATTATTTATCCTATATATTGTTTACTTTTTAATTATTTAACTCTATTCTTCTAATCATTCCACTTACTTTTCTAATTCACACTCTAATATACATCATGTTATTTTATTTTTTATTTGGTACACAGCACACACTGTAATACACATTCTAATACACCCATGAGACTAGGGTGTATCAAGAGTTACAAATGGCAGTTCATTTGAAATGTTCCATGACACCTTTGCATGCAATGAGACTATCGTCATTAGTCTTGGCCACTAATTGCGAATGGAATGGGTCGTCCATTTAACACTTTATTAGACATATGATGTAGGAAGTCGCATTGTTTTGACTAAGTCACCCGCGGTCTACCAAAATTTTGGTGGAGCTTATTTATTTTAGGCCCATCGGAGTCTTTTTATAACATTCTAGTTGACCATCTTCTTTGCCGGTTCAACTGAAAAAATAAAAAATTGTTTCGATAAAAGAGCCATCTATGGTTTAAGGATAAATATACTCCAAACTTGATAAATTTCTCTTCTTCTTGTTCGTGAGATCTAGCAAAATAAAGCCTAGCATTTATACCCTCCAAGGTATTTTTGATGTATAGATAAATAGTTGTACAAAATTTTTATAGTAACTTAGTATTTAATTGAATTAATCTAAGTGTTTTCACATTTGATCTATGATCAAATATGTTTTTAGGGATTTTAGGTCAAACAAGTCTCTAATTAAACTAATTTTTATTATTTGAATTAATTAAATAAATAAGATGGAATTGTTTGTTAAGTTATATTTCATAAGATTTATGGACTTACAATGAAAAGACCCTCAAGATTTAACAGAGACTAACCCATTTAATCAAAATCTAACTACGCAAGTGCTAGTATTGATGTAAAGCAAGCCCAAGCTTTCTTTCTTTTTCTCTATAAGGTAAACTAATTTGATTATCTTTTAATTTTTCATATATATATATATATATATTTTGCATGCTAAACCTACTTACCAAATGGCATTAACATCCATTGGAAAGACGAAAGTTAGATAATTTTTTAAATAAAAATGCTCATTATTATACAGATCTGTCACTGTCTTTATCTTCTTTTTATAAAAACCGTAATCTTATTTTAAAAGTTTAAGAATCATGTTTAAGCATTGATTAATGGTGCTAATTAAGTTAATCACGCCTAAATATTCCAAACTAAATATAATTATACTTGCGTCTGGTGTTCCACAGACACCCACAATAGTGAGATCCTTAAATAATGAATATCGCTCCACTTTATCGTCATTAAGAGAATCATCACAAACATCTCTCGGGATATCTTTTAACTTAAAGGATGCCAATTTTGCAAGCTGGCTTATGAGCCATCACAAAACCACCCTGTGACCCTAGTGATTTGATTTATCTGGAACTGGCATAAGTTCATCCAGCAATACCATCTGTTTACTAAAACCACAAGTATACAAAATTGAAAAATATTATAACATCAACATTTGACTAAAGCTTCTTTTATTCAAAAGTCCAGGGCAAGAGGACATTTTATTGCAAGGAATACATTCAGAGAGAGAGAGAGAGAGATAGACAAGTAGACAGAGAGACAGAGACTGAGAGAGTTATTGTATATAGGCAATCATCACAAGATGCAGGTGATGACAGGTTAAAAGGATTCTACTAGTTGAAGGCATCAGGACCCGCAGTGAAAAGTCGTTCGAATTTTGCCGAAGCCACATAATAATTTTTTGAGCCTGTGAAACAATGCATAATTTGTTAGAATATATGATAATCGAGCATTTCTAAAATATTCTTTGAAATTCAAATATCAATTGATATGATGATCCAATGGGCCCATCCAAATCGTCCGTCATGGCTATAAAACATTAAATGGCGAACCATAAAAGAGCTCATGCTCAGTCCTCATCGGTTTTCCAATTGTTGAAAAAATACACAGAGAAAGAGAACAATCTCAACTATTAGTTTTAATTTTTTGAACCTGGGGGGGGCCCAAATCTTAGATCAACCGACTATGAGAAATATGATGAAGAGCATATCCACCAAAAATAAATGGTTTACCTCCCGGGAGAACGGCACAGCCAACCCCGCAAGCTCCACCACAAAAGACATAATTCTTTTGATTCTTGACTGCACAAGAGTTATAGCATTTGTCATAGCATGTGTCCCATTTTGCTTCTACCATTAAGCTTGTGAAAAGAATAGCATAGATTGCAATCAGAACTATAGCAGCACCCTTTGTCGAAACTGCCATCTCTCTCTTTCTACGTTTCCCTCTCTCTCGTTCTTCTCTCTCTCCCTGGCTGGTCTCTCTTGCTGGTGGGGATTGAATGGGAGGGAACTGACATTTAAATCTAGTAAGTTTGTTATCTTTAGGCAAAGTTAGTTTTAGTTATTGTTATAGGGTGCTCCCTTTTTTACGGTCTTGAAAATGAAAAATCCTTCGGACGTGTCCCTCCATTTTCTCTAACTTAAAGACCATTTCAACGAGTTCTTGTTATATAGAATTGAAAAAATAAGGAAAACGAGTATAAGAAAAGGAAAAATAAACTTACCTCAATATTATCCGAGTTAATTCTAATGCACAGGTCATGTGTGTTATCATAAGTGGTGAAAACAATCATGTAAATAATCTTGCCTCAGCAACGTCTTCTTAAATTTAATTTTTACGTACAGATCGTGTGTGTTATCATAGTGGGAAAATCACACCATTTCACTGCCCAAGAAAACTTAGTTTTTTTCTGCTGGTAACGAAAAAAGAAAGAAGGAAAAGGGCTCATATATATGTATATATATAATTTCTAATATCTTATACACATTTTGATCTCTTTTTTCAATAGATTTAAGTAAATTTTGAATTTTAAATATAAATTTTTAAATGGCGTAGACACAAAAGATTTCTATCGAAATAATTTTTAAATTTTTTATTAAATATATAATATTAAATATAATAAACAGAATAAATTGTATAAAATTATCATAATCTTATCATCATCTATTTAGCTTTCAGGTATCAAAAGTTAACATTGATCTCAAAATTAAAATCAATTTAAAAATAAATTTTAATTTTTTAAAATTATTTAATCATTTAGAGAGACCTATATACTTTCAATTAAACATACAAACTTTCTAAAGTCCATCCCATCTATAATATTATTTGCACAGGAATTTATAATATTTTAATATTTAAATGAATATATCTAAGTAAATTTTGAATTTTTCACACATTTTTATACCTTTTTATGCGATTATACAAAATTTCGATTAAAATAATTTATAATACTTATATTAAATATATAATACTAAATATAATAGATTGTTAAACCATTCCTTCGGTTGTTGGATTCGTTGGACTTGGCTGAGGTCATCACTTGCACCAAGCTATATATTATTATAATAAAATTGAACAAGGGCAGCGACTTTACCAATGAAAATAATTTTATTGCTTTCAGCAACAAGATATGATAGCGATCATATGATTGGGACTCGGACCATGATAGGGTTATGTTATGGACTATTTCAAGACAACCTATATATATATATATATATATAATGGAAACTGAATTGTATACTTGGAACACTATAAGAAAAGACATTATTTGTCATAATAATTTAACCACTATATTTTTTATCACCAAAGGTATTCATTAGCAATAATAAATATATATTGTCATTGTGTTATAATTTTTAGCAATGATTTATGTTATTATTATGAAAATGTACAAATTAGCAATGAATCATAATTAGTTGTCTAAGCTCTTTCATTAAAAGCTTCTCATTAATCGGCACCATAATGAAATTAGAAAAATATTTCTAGTAACAAAAGTATGCAATGAAAAATAAATTTAGTGACACAACATTATTGATGTTAAAAAAATTAATCTTTAATAATAAAATAGTTATTGTCATACAAAATAATTAACTTGTGATAATAAATTATTGTTTCGATAGATAATTAACCTTTAGCAACAAAATAGTTAGTATTGTAAAAAAAATTTCTTTAGCTATAAAATAGCAATTGCTAAAAAAATAACTTTACTAATAAATATTTTTTATTGAAGAAATAATATATTTAGCTATACAATAAATGTTGTTACAATAAATAATTAGACTTTAGGAATAAAATTATTATTATAAAAATAATTAATCATTAGAAACAAAATAATTATTGCAAAAATGGTGAAAAATAATTAGGGATAAAAATAATTAAACTTTATCAATAAATTATATAGTTGACTATACTATACACTATATAGTTGGCTACAGTAACATTAGGTTGAATAGTGAAAACATTAGTAATTGTATAATACTTTTAATAAATTATTGGCAATTTTATAGATATTTTGAGACCATTAGTATAAGTATAAATTATTTAAAAGGTATAGTAAAAGTGTAAATATCTCTAATTTATAATTTTTTAAGTGAAATAAAAAAGGAAATGGTTCAAAGGAAGAGTTCTTTTGAAATTTCTAAGGAACATCTCAATTTTTAAGTTGATCCAAAATGGTTAATTAAAATCCAATCTGACCATTATACTTGGCATTATAACTTTTGTTAAAAAATGTGAAATTATTTTCATCAAAGGCATATGTGGGTTACACCATTTAAAAACATATAAAATACAAAAATAATTATATCAATCTAAGCATATATTATGACGAAATATAAGATAAATGATTTCAAAGGTATTAATACATGATTATATCTACATGGATCTAACAAGGAATTAAAAAATTTCGAATGATAGATATTAACCCTCAGATATTGCTAATTTTGGCTCACCTAAATATTTTATTTAGATAATCTTTGAATCACTAAATAAAAAAGTGGTATTAAATAAAATAAAAAGATTAAATTTTACTTAATTATTTATAATGGTAAAAAAATATAAATTCCTTTGAAATTTCACAGAAACTATTCTTTTGAACCATTTCATTCTAAAAAACACTTTTCAATGGAAGTTATAATTTCATCATAAATTTATTTAGTCACAATGAGGTCATTAAGCAACATTTGAGGTAAATAAACTCGCATCAACTAAGAAATAAATTGTGATTAAGTAATAATAAAAATGTATGATGTACCATTTGATTACAACCACCAAGGAAAGGATACTGAGAAGCTTGAGTTGAGGTGTTTGGAGGTGACATTGAGGAAGAGGAGAGGAATGAGGAAAGAGGAGTATTTTGAGAAAAGGATGTCGAGATGAATAAGAGAAGCTTGAGATAAAACGAAGAAAAAGACGATTGCAGAGAAGGGAGAAAGAAGAGGAATTTGAGAGGAAGGAGGTGAGAGAGAGATGCTTTGCAAATGAGGAACTAGATGTCCTCGGTACCTGGTAACCAGACCTATTTATAGGCATGAGGATACATGGTTAAGGTGGTATCCCTCCTATGTGGTATAAGAGGTAGTTCTGGTAAAGAAAATAATAGTAGCACTTAAGATACCCCCTATGCGGCTATGCCTAAGCTCAAGTACGTGTAACTCAAAGCCCGTACTCGTAGAAGTTAGCCTTGTCCTCAAGGCTAGGGTGCGTCTAAAAGCATGCCGAAATGCCTGGTGGATGCTGACTCCCTATCCAAATCAAGAATACTTATCCAAAATGTCATCCATCTGGCAAATATAAGTATCATCAGAAATAAAATCCATTTTTGAGCAAAGCAGCTACGGAAGGATGCCGTCATCTGAAGTGTCATCAACTGAAGAAAACCCAAAAAGCTCAACTATCTTATAGGCAGGCGTAAGAATCCCCCTCAAGAGTAACGTCAACCCAAGGGCTATACGGTCGCAACCTGACTTCTGAAGATCAAGCCACTCAAACCAAGGGTTATGTCCCCGGCTGCACAGAGTCATACATTGGCCTATAATAGGGAGATTTTTGGGTTCAATAAGAGTCACATGGATGTATAAGATACTCAGCCTCGCATACACATCCCAACACAAATCCCAACCGTGTGACAATCAGCATAGAAGCAACCTCAAAAAAACTACCATGTCGATGCCTTACATGGGTTCTACCTAAGCCCACGCAAACGGCTTGAGATCTTATTGCCCCAGGGAAGAGAACCGGGGAATTGGACAGGAAAAAATGTCATGGAGCTGCAGGAATCAAATATCCATCCGCACCCTCCCAAATTAGAAATTGCAGGCTACCCGATGAAAGATTGACATAATTTTCGCAAGAATGCACTAAAATTGGAGCCCAGCTGATGAATGTGGGCGTTGCACCTGAACAGGTTAACGGCGTATCCAAATGCCAGTTTTAATGATATTTCATTGATAACAACACCAGAGGCAAAAAAACATGTCATGTGTAGTGAAAATATCAAAAAGAAAAAAAGAAAAATGCCAGACCACGGAAATTAGAAGAGCATGGCGTCTCAAACACCCAGGTATTGTTTTTCTGTCCTATTTACAAACCAAAATCACGAACCATTTTATGTCCAGCTTTGATCTTATTTCTCATCGTGGTCAGAGAGGTCATATGAAAACAGCTTCTGAGGCGGCCTGGTGGCGGAGCCGAGAGATTGAAGCGACCTGACAACTTCAAACATTGTAGGGCGCTTTTCAGGTAACATGGAGGTGCACTTAAGAGCGATGTCTAATGCACTCAGCATCTCTTGGTGGAAGGAGGCGGAGATTCTTGGATCCAAAACCTGGACGGCTCCGTTCGTCATGTTGATTTTTCTTCTGACCCACTTCACCACATTGATGGATTCCTCACTTTCTGCTTCCTCCGCTTGCTTGCCAGTTATGAGTTCTAGCAATACCACGCCAAAGCTGTACACGTCCATCTGCTCAGTAGCCTTCTTGCTACACTCATGTTCTGTCATCATCATGCAAACCAACGTTAGGCATACATTCATTATCTGATTGTGCGTGAAAAACCCAGAAATCATTCACAGTGATGGAGCCTGTCATCGTACATATAAAAGTGGGCTTCCCAATAAACCATGCTTCCAAAAATATGGAGAAACTCCCATCCAAACGTTATCAACAGCACCCACACGCATACACACAACAAAATAAGGAAAAAGAATCGGGGGATCAGTCATGAACAGCGAACACACAAAAACACGAAAAAAGGAAGAAGAATTACGATCAGTTACGAACAATGAGCATTTACAGGCCTAAAGCAGGTCAGCACATTCATCAAATATTATGAATGAATATGTTTGACATGGACTGTAAGTCTATTTCTTCTAAATTTCCATTTTTTTATGTATGTGTAGCGAACCTAATAAGTAGACCTGTCTGATTTGTGGACCAACAAAGATCCAGAGTAGGAAAACCCTGAAGGGAAATTTGGATCTTTCCACTGGCCAAAGCTAAAGGACATACAAGCTAGAATTCATTTTGGGGCCCCTACGATGACAATTAAAAACAATAAAATTGTTTATTTTTTTGTGTTTTTTTTTTTTTTTGAAGATGGTCAAACATTATTGGATCAGCCACAATCACTTGTCTGAGATAAGCTCTTTGGCCAATTTTTAGACAATATGTTAGCATTGGAATGTACATGGCAAGATGTCAAATCTAGAATTTGATTTTATGCTTTTCATGATGTGAGGAAGGTAAATGCTCCAAATAGGAGGCAATACCATGGCATGTCATTTAACCAAAAGTTCATTGTGATATTGCCACCATGAATGTTTGTAGGTCTAATCCATCTACCTTTCAATTTCTTTACTGTAGTTAAATGAAAGTATTCGTCAACATTATAAAAGAATTTGGAACATATGGGTAAAAATTTTGCTCTCTCTCTCTCATATTTTTCTTTGTCCCTTTCACATTTGCATGTCCCAAAGAATGTGCAGAGGCTTATGATACAGCTTTAGGAGCAGGAAGTAGTCATACTGTTTCAGTTCATCCAAAAAGGCCATAACGCATGTTCACCAAAGAAATTAGCAGTTAAGCAACATGCCTTCCACTTCAATGCCCACCCAAGCTTTTCAAGTCTCTGAGGCTGCAATTGAATGAACCTCCGAATTGAATTGTGAACATTCGCTTGAAAATTTTAATGGTGCTTCCAAACAGTCATATGAATCTAACAATGCAACTAGTTTTTATTTTTTTTTTTTTTTTTTTTTTTTTTTTTTTGAGAAATAGGGTTCTTCCAATTTGTAAGATTAGCTATGAAATCTCAATTTGATAGTTAATGCAAACACATCCTGAATATTTCCATGTTACGGACAACTATGGACTAGCTTCCTCACAAATAACCTAATATGACAGGCTTATGATGGTTGCAGAGTAGTTTCGAGGCATCACTTGGATGGGGAAAACTTGTATAGATCAGCAACAACAAAAATTCACCTTGACCTTCAATCCTAACGCCACACGTTCTCTCAACATGAGATTGAATTATCAGTTCAACTAGCACATCTGCAGTTGCTTCCAACATGCATGCCACCAGGGTAACCATATGCAGCATATGCCGGCACAAGCATATGTTTCTTGAAACAAATTTGAACTAGAGAGCAGGGACAGGCAGGAGAAATTTTTAACCAATTTCATTTCAAAACAAATGCAACATGAGCTAAATCACAAACAAAAATCAGTCAAAAAACCGGCCACTATTACATGCCAAATATTCCATTTAGTTTGTATTCTTGATTGAATAAGACAAATTCACAGAAATTAACCAATTGGAAAAAATAAACAGAATGAATTGAAAGGAAAATACCAACAAAAAAAGGATCAATTGTGTATCTCATACCAGGGGCCATGTAAACAGCAGAGCATAATTCAGATGCCATGGATGACAGAAATGCAGATTCTCCAACAATACGATCAAGCCCAAAATCTGTTAGCTTTGGCTCAAAATTCACATCCAAAAGAATATTTCTTGATTTGATATTCCTGTGAAGTACATGTGGAACATAGTCCTTGTGAAGATAAGCCAGACCATGAGCAGCCCCCACTGCAATGCGAAGTCGATCCCTCCATTCCAAACAGAAATCCGATCTTCGAATCACATCTCCCAAGCTCCCTTTCTGGAAATATTCATATATCAGAAGGATTGAGTCATCCGAGTAGCAGAAGCCCAGCAATTTGACAATGTTCTTATGCCTAGCCTTGGCTAATGTTTTGATCTCTGCCTTCAACACCTTAGAAGAGAAAACCCCTGAATTCATTAGCTTCTTTACTGCAACAAATTCGCCCCTTGGTAGACTGATTATGTGAACTTTGCCAAATGCTCCGTTACCAACAGCGTTTTTCTCATCCATCCCCATCTCCAAATCCTGTTCTGTAACTCTCAGAGGATAGAAGAAGATTGACTTCCAATAGCTGGAATGGGACCTCCGTTTGGAAGTCCGATACATAACTAAGCATCCAGTGGCAATGACAATGACAAGGGCAGAAAACCCAATAGCAATTAGCAGACACACAAGAGCAGAGGGCTGCACCGAGTGTCTCTTTGTCATCTCATCTTCACATGAACTGGGTAACCCGGGGCCGCAGAGATCAGGATTTCCTTGCAGGAAAGAAGCTGGAAGGCCAGAGACCAGAGATGATGGAACTCTACCAGATAGACGGTTGAAGGAAACGTTAAACAGCGCAAGCTTCAAGTTCTGAAGCCCAATCGGAATTTCTCCAGTAAGATTGTTATTAGAGAGATCGATGTATGTTAGTACTGGCAGTTCAGCCAGAGAAGCCGGGATTTTTCCAAAGAAGCTGTTGTCCGCCAACGACAATGACACCAGCTTCCTACATTTCCAAAGCTCCGGAATTCCCCCCGACAGAGAATTGTGGGAAAGGTTAATGATGCTCATGACGGGTGAGCCGCAGAAATTCTTCGGAATCTCCCCATAGAAGCTGTTAATCGATGCAGAGAACCGATACATACTATTAATAGAGCCAAGGCTCGAGGGAATTCGCCCTGTAAAGCTATTGTTATCGATCTGAACTTGCTCGAGATGAGCCGCCATCGACACAGAAGCAGGAATTTCTCCTGAGAACTTGTTGTTTTCAGCTCTGATGAGCTTAACCTTCGGCAATGACCATAAACCAGATGGGAAATCCCCATAGAATGCATTGTTCTGAACTTGGAACTTTTCAAGATTCAGGCATTTCTCAAGAGAGTCAGCTACTGATCCGGAGAAGAGATTGGTGTGGAGACTGAGGCTGATAAGGCCTTGAGAGAGGCAGATATCAGCCGGAAAAGGCCCGGACAGCTTGTTCTGTGAAAGATCCAAAGACGCCAGCTTTCGCCATCTAGAGCCAATTCCCGGAGGTAGATTTCCAGTCAAATTGTTCTGGGACAGATCCAAAACCTCCAACTCGTACAGACCCAAAAAGGAATCGGGCACGCTACCACGGAAACCAGACCTCTGCAAGAAGAGGTGCTGCAGCTTCTCAAGCTTCCCAATCTCTTGAGGAATCTGACTCATGAGAAATGGGTTTTCCGAGAGGTCAAGGAGGATAAGGCCAGTAAGGTTGGAGAAGAGAGACGGCGGGAGAGCACCCGAGAACGAGTTCCCGGCCAGGATGAGGATCTGGAGGCCGTGGAGAGAGCCCAAGGAGGGAGGAATCGGGCCCTGGAGATTGTTCTTGCTTAAATCGAGAGAAGTGAGGGTATGGGGCAACTGAGCTGGGAGTGGACCCCATAGGAGGTTGCTGCTAAGGTTGAGGGAAGTGAGTAAAGCGCACTGGGAGAGGTGGAGTGGGATGGCCTGGTTAAAGAGGTTGCTTGCAAGGTTGAGGTGGGAAAGAGATGCGAGAGAGCAGATGGATGTGGAGATTTCACCAGAGAGGTTGAGGCCTTGGAGGTTGAGAGATTGCACTGAACGTGGGGCGGTGGAAGTGGTGCAGGTGACTCCACGCCAGGTGCAATGGTCGTCAGATGAGGATGACCATGTGGAGAGGGAGTTGGCGGGGTCTGAGATGGAAGCTTTGAATGCAAGGAGAAGCTCTTGCTCTGAAGCTGAGGCGAGAACAGCCGAGCAGCAGAAGGAGATGAGAGAAAGGAAGAAGGCTGTGGGCAGTATTTTCTGCATTTTTCTTCCGTCCGCGGGAGAGAGAGGGATGGATGAGGCCAGGTTGATATGCACCTGAAGGGGCTTTAATGAAGTTGACCTCGGCACTGTGGAACAGCACGATAGTGGAGCTGGACACAGTGAACTGTAGAGAGAGAGAGAGAGAGAGAGAGAGAGAGAGAGAGAGAGAGAGAAGGGATTGGGCGACAGATACAGAGGGATACACATTTACTCATCATACCCATCCCAATCAATGGGAAAACATGAATGTAGGAAATTATCCTTTAAGACGGTTGGACGGTTTAGATTGAATTATTGGAACAAACATTGGTTGTATTTAAATAAATAAAATGGGTTTTTAACAAATAAAAGGAAATAAAAAATTTTGGGAAGTGAAAGTTGAGTAGCGTGCCCGTGAATGGACTGACAGTCAGACGAGGAGACAAAAGTCCACCCTGCATGACTTCTATTCCAAAACCACTTTTCAACGCCTAGAGATGCTTTTCTTGCTTCCTCTTTTGTCTTTTCCGCTGACCCATACCGTCTCCACGACAAGAGAAGAAATTTTCAGCACATGCCACCCTATCCAGACCGTCCAACGCGTAGGTTTTCCCATAAGATACACCCCCACATCTCCTTTCCACCATCCTCACCATTGGAACGAGATTGATGAACGGCCTCGATTATCAGATATGGAGGGACGTGGCCACCTGTTTAAACCTCGGAGGGAGGGACGGATGCCTTGAAATCCGGCGCTGGCCATTGACTCGTACGCTGCATCGTATCTAGCCCAGCTTTTAACCAACGGCACAGGGCAAATGCAGCTGAAAGCGCTGCAGGAACAGCCTCTTTCTTGATGGGCGAGTATCTTCTGCCAAGAAAAGGCCCTCTTTGAGAATCCCCCAATTTTTTTTATTTTTTTTTAATAGCTTGCATAAGTAATCAGCATTCCGATATTTGGTAGAATCAAATTGGAGTTGAAATCATGAAACCGGTTAATTAAAAAAAAAGAAAAAAAAAGAAAAAAAAACTTCGCTGATTCCTACCAAACCGCATCCCGAATAGGTGGAGAGGAAGTCAGTACAGAAGCCACCAGCCTGTGAGAATCCAATGTCTCCAAGCAAACGGCTTCCTCGGCACAAGCCACACGTGTGAAATTCGCCCTGGCGGTGTCGAACGCACTCTCCAAGCGCATCTTAACCTTGTGTAATCTACGAAACCATTTTGAATCATGAGTTTTACTTTTACTAGACTCAAACATTTTTATTTATTTATCATTTCTAGTTATATAAAACTGGGCTATATAATAACAACAACAAAAATAATTAGTGTCATGCTGCATGCATGAAACAGATTCACATTGCAAGATTTATAGAGAATGATTTAAAGAGACGGTTAAGCCACAAAAGCTCACAAGCTAGAGAATAATTTGAAATGGTTAGCAGTTGAAAATCTCTACTGTTTCAACAGAGCTAGAGAACATCAAGAGTCAAAAATTGTTCAATTAGGTATGAAGATCTCCTTAAAAGCAGATTAGATTTTTCGCTCTTATAATCATCACGGAATAATAATTGCTTTTGTACGAGAACAGATTTAGCTGAAAAATGCATTTCACTTTCTCACGGTTCTACCTTGCAAACCTGTGGACCCCAAGAACAGCAGTGAGTAGGAGAGGATGGGTTGTTTTCCCACTGCTTCTCTACAACCTCCAGTTCATTTGGGTACGTGGGAACATCTGTGTAGGAGAATTGAAAGGTCCTGGAGTGGCTGTTCCAAGGAGAAATTCACATTGATTAGATGATCCCGACCATACTTGCATGGGCTTCACGGCAAGAATGTTACTATGGAGATTTTCATACAATTACTCTACTTGGGCTCATGATTATCTATCTGGGCTAAATTCGATTCATTCACCATTGCTTGCTTAATTAAGATTTAGAAAATCCTCTCAATTAGAAACTTAATTATGCTTTCAATGAAGACAGAATTTTGAGATATGCATATTCACTTTTAATTGACGTAGGTTTTGGAATCTTAGCCAAACAAGTTATGCCAAGCATGATGGATAGATTAATTTAATTACATGTCATCTGGGCCCCTAAATGTAGCATTTGCATAAAAATTGCTATCATAGCAGTAACAATTAGAATAATTTTCCTTAATAGCAGCCTTGCACTTGAGACGGGTTCTAAATTAAAAACAAGAAAAGTAAGAACCGACCTAAGAATAAGCACCGGAAAAAGACAACCTGTCCACCCTCCTCATCATTCAAAACCAGACTTTTCTATTTGGATGCCTTCAACCAGTAAAACGACCCCTGGATATCTTATATTAAAAAGTAAAAACATCTGTTTTTCGAATGCTGTTATTATTTTTTCAAGAGATGCCCCCAATTAATCCTTGAAAAAGGTGCAAGGATTGAATGCAAATAGCTGTATAGCAAGCTTACACACAACAAGTTGCTCTGTACAAATGGGACAGTCTATTCAATGCTAACCTGGCCATCCAATCACGGTATCTGGCTTTTGCACCAGTGAAACCGTAAGAATTGCACTAGCTGCTAGTCCTCTAAACATCTTAGATGAGGATGGGAAAAATAAACGGTTAAGGTGCATAAGATCTAACCATATCCTTGAAACATGGTTTGATGCGTGCATAAGATCTAAGCATATTCTTGAAACATGGTTCGATGCGCCACTCTTTATGGCCTATAGAACTATTGAAACTCATCGATAGATAGACGATGCCAACCATTCATCCAGTCCATGGAAACTCTCCTTCCCAAGTGACCTCTCAATTAGGGCCTGCTTAGGTAAAGTGCATTAGAAATAGGATGTATTAAAAAAAGAGTAATCAGAAAAGTATAACGAAAAATGACATCAATAATTCAGTTTTTTCAATGAAAATAAAAAAAATATAAAAATTAATGAAAAAGTAAAATTGTTATGACAGTTAAAAATATTATATCAACCTCAAAAGCACTGAATTACTAATTCATTCGCTTCCTAATGCATCCAAACTAACCATTAGTAAGTGAAAAGTCAGTTGCTTCATTCATGTGTCTAAAGCAATTGGTTGCACCTTATTTTTACTATGCAACTAGGTGGCAGCAGAAACTGAGTTGCGGAAGCAGGGATAGAATTTTCAACTCATGGATGGCCGGCAGAGTGGTTGGGACTAGGGACAGAGTATTCAATTCATGGATAGCCGGCACAATAGTATCAGAACTATCCATAAGTCACCTAAGCATCTACTCAATTATTTGCTTCATAGTAATTTCTAGCATTCATTTAATAGAAATGTTATCCCCCAAATGCCTTGCGCAGAGAGCTTCTCTCTCTCTCTCTCTCTCTCTCTCTCTCTCTCTCTCTCTCTCTCTCTCTCTCTCTCTCTCTCTCTCTCTCTCTCTCCCTTCCTCCCTTCCTCCCTTCCTCCCTCAACAGCCTATTAAAAATATTTAAATATTTGTGATTTGGTTAAAAAGTATTTGCCTCCCTGTTACAAAGTGATGTCAATAAGATAAGAGGTGATCTAAGTTACAAAATGAATAACAATAAAAGAAATAGATTCTTCTAAAAGAAATAGACAGTAAGGCAAAAAAAAAAATATTTCTAAGTTAGTAGAGATAAATAAGCATTAAATCAAAATAAAAAGAGGATAAAAAGAAGGCTTTATATATCTTTTTTACATTTGCGAGGCCTTTACTCACCTTTTATGGTAAAACCAAACACACCCTCGATATTCACGCATTGCATCAGCTTATGTACTAAAATATATAGCATATATGGTTAGAATTACCACAAGGGAGGAAAATACTTCCTTGTCTTTTAGAAATGGGAGTAATAAACTCAATTTTGAAGTAGCTAAACATATTTAGTGTGATGCCTATCTATCTACACATGGCAAATTGAAAGGCCAACAACAAAACTACATGTTTAGGAGGAGCCCATATACAACAATTGCAGTTTCACTATAGTTTTTATATGATGGTGGCGATTCGCTCATGCATATGTCATAAATGGATGCAGATCCAGACAATTCAAATGTTGCAACATATAATGATTGGAACATAGTATGGAATTGGAGTGATGATCCTGACCACCCAATTGGGCTTTATAAAACAAAAGAGAAAAAAATATAAAGAGAAGGTTGACAACAAGGGGGAAGCATCGCCGAAGTAAAATCTTAACATTGTCTGATGAGTGTGACTTTAGGCAAAGCTAGCTCAATCTACTGTGGGATCCATTATTGGCAATTTCTCGATTTTGATGAATGTTTGCCATGTGTAGTGAATGAGTCACAAATGGTGGGGAACCAGCCCAATGATGTGGCCTGTAAAGGCACATATATGGTGGGTGAGAAAATGATTATTAAGGGTATCATTAAAGGTTGTGAGTTAAAAATGATGCTCATGTGGTGAGCCCATTTCACAAATTCCCTCAAGAGCTAATCAATGAAGTCAAATCCAATACAATGAACTAGGCCAAGTATTGTAATTTTCCTTTCCCTATGTCCCAACTCCCAACCGTAAGTATTTCAGTGCCCTTCCCCTTCGCCCCCACAATCAAACAAGGCATGGTGGGGTACCTTATTTTGTATTCAACATGCTTCTCATTGCAAGGGAGAAAGCCATGAGAATGCATGGAAAATCTCCACCTACCTGAACTTTTAGGTGGGAGGTGGGCCATCTAGCATATGCTTTTTGCATGCCATGTTTCTAAATCACTCTAGAAAAAGAAACTTTTGATGCTTGGGTGTAAGTTGTGGTGAATGATATGCAGGCATGGACACAAACTAGAGAGCATACAATGTTGTCCAAAATATGCTGCTCTAGTTTGTTTTGTACAATGAATAGAAACTTTTCAGGTTGCCTTCAAATTTTAGCATACATTGGATGTTTCAAATGAAAAAGATATCCAGTCCATCTGTTCCCAGTAAACAAATGGAACGGCTAAAGGATTAGGATTTTTTAACTAGAGTTTATTGAAAATCAATGAATCCTACCCTTTCTTAGGGCCTGATATCAAAGCATCAAGGCCTAATTGATTATTAACCGTGACAAGTAAGCAAATGGGTCTATGGCAATCCATGGATATTTAATTTCTTACACCCACAGAATGCGCAAATACTGGGGAAATCTTTAACCATTTGATCATAGGCCTAAGAAATGAAATTTGTTGATTTCACTTGTGATGGAAGAAATTGGGATGTGGTGTGTGAAAAAGGACATGACATGGTAAATAGATAAATGGGGTAGCAAACATACCTATTCACTCTTCTCATATCTCATTATAACTGTTATAATTGTAACAGCTGGTGGATATCTTTTCCTGCTTCCCGTACTCACAGACGCTCGCCTTGCTCTCATCCAGCTGAAACACCATGCCGTCAGTGGCATTGGCACTTTCAACACCATTCCTTCAATGGCACTAGCACCAGGGTGATGCAGTGGGAGCCACTGATGAAGAAACTAGGACCAATTGTGGGATGGGAGGCACGTATGTCAGACAGATATCCATATCCAGCAGGGCTATTTTATATTTTGGCACGGGTTCAATGATATGAGATTGCTAATCTGACTTTATTTGGGTTTTTTTTAGCACATATATGCAAGGCAAGGCTAACCAACGATTGAGATGGTTTGGGTCTCTTTAATTAAATACTATTAGACGAAACGCAGTAATAATGTTTTATTTTGGTTTGTTTAGTGTACTCAGAATTCTGAGCCTTAGCAGTTGTAAGATAACTCGATCTATAAGTCACTTCTTGTTAGGGTTGAGAACACAAACAATTGATTAATCACGCAAATAATATACAAAAATTAATATGCTTTGGCTTTGCAACCTACTCCACTAAATAAAAGAGTAAGTCACTATCATAAAGAAACACTCACACCTTTTCTCTCAAAGATAACATACCATCTTTAACTGATAATTCTAACCCTAGAGTACATCAATATTTATAACATGACACAAGATGTACTTCTATATACACATTACACATCGGCAAACTAATTGAATCTTGAAGAATACAAGACACAAAACTTAACAAATTTTCACCTTAGCTTAAATTTCGTAGCATCCAATAAACCTGAAGAAGAATTAGTATCAACATTCATCTTTCAAGCTCATTCATCTCCGTTTGAATCATTGACCCAATCACCAATCTCCAGCCCCAAATAACCATCAACTTTAGGCTTTAATACCACTTATTACAAAAGTTCCAATAATAAAAGATGATTAATTTATTGGGTTTTATGACTTGTATTCTGCAAAGTCTTAGTGGGTTTGCGTATATGAGATGACCTAAGCGAGTCTAAGTTGAAAAGTCTACTAAGAGTGCTATATAATGAAATTTTAGTTAGTGATTCAGTTGAGGGATTTTAGGGTTAAAACGGATGAGTGTTCATATAGATCCCAGGGTTTACTGGAGTGAAAGAGGGTTTATAAGAGTATGTTGATTGAGTATGCGTACAAGACATTTTAGGTGCATCTCTTTGTAACTTGAAGTAGATTGATTGATTATCTTTCTTTCATAGTTTTTTTTTTCTTTTGAGTTGAAGGATTTTTCATATAAATTTTTTATCTCTAATTGTATGGTTGATTATTCTTGTGTATATATGATCTTGTATTTGTGATCATGACCTTGAATTGGCATTGGAGCTTCCAGCCTTCCACGAAAAGTGAAAAACAGATTCAAGAATTCATGCATGATATGCTTCCACCATTATTATTCCACTTCAAAGTGCACAACATCTGAGGACAGAATTGGTGGAACAGTTGATAGGGCATTTGATTTCTCACAACCATCATGTCTAGTGAGAAATCATAGCGTGTTTTGATAACCTGGAGTAGAATAGAAAAATAGAAGCATGACTATATCTACCTCTTTTACACCGATTAAAATGTTAAAACAAAATTAACAATTTAATGCTTTCAAGCCAGTTTAAATAAATAACGTTAGAAAAAAACGTAAAAAATTGAGTAAGAACATGACTTTAACAGCAATTGATTTTTCAGGAGACAGCGTCTATGGACGACTCGGCCGAAGCAATCAGCAATTGTCATGCACGTGACAGAAGGTCGAAGTGGTTTAAGGCACTATTTTCAAAACATCGGATTAGATCCTGACCGGCTTTTATTCTTTTTATCTTTTTTCGCTCCTTCTCTTCCCCTTCTTCTGTTGTGCTTTGACTGCTGCTGGTTGTCTCCTCATCACTCCTGTCGTGCATCGGCAGAGCATCATCATCACCAGCCTTACTCTTGGCCGCTGAATCCTACGTATCTGTGGAAACTTTATTTATCTCACTTTCCCATCTCTATGTATTTTCACTAAAAACAAACCTTATTCATTTTATTCTTTTCAACAGAAATTTTAATTACTCGGCTATCAGAATAACCGAAAGAATACAACCTTTACCCAACTTATCCACTATTAGCATTTTGTTATAGAACACCGATTATATATCATTAGCAACATATTAATAATCGGAAACCAACTTCCCTCTTCTTTGTAGGAGTACGTTGACCCCATGGTTAGATCGCGCTGCAATAAAATCTATGCTCAGATCCCTTTGGGAAGCTCTGCAACTAGTGCTGTGCCATCGTCTCCTTTGATGCAATTGACAAGGACCAAGTCCTTGGATGCCTTATTAATTTCATCGGTAGCTAAGTAACTATACACATCAGACAAATTCCGACTTAGCTCTCCAGCCTCTACACGCACTAGTCCGCAGACGGCGCCACTGGAGATCGTTCCGAACAACCGCCCGCCCGATTCCAGTGCAATGTGCGAAAGTGTCTGTCTACCTACGATCAACCTCGATTCACAAATCGCTTTCTTTTCTCCCTCAAATGTTCCAACCGTATGAAAGAATATATATAATCAATAGAAAATGTAAACTACATCGCCCTTGAAGAAAATAAAAGAAAAAAAACACTTTTTTCCCCTATTCTTTTGAATAAGTAATCTGGGTCAAACCCCTAAGACCCAAACTTCGAAACTACTTCCATCAACTCATTGGTCGGGCTTCATTCTGCAAAGGGAAATGGCCTCCCAATTACTGCCCATTCATCCTCGCATTGATTTCACTCTTTAGAACTTGGGAACATAAGAAACAGCCTGCTAAATGGAAGTTATGTTTACCCCTTAGGCTCAGTCCGAACATAAGTAAGGTTCCTTCCAGTCAGTGAAGGAACAACGTTAGATGAGTTTGTAGCTGCACTCTGCTGGCTTCTACTGCCCTCGCTGGTAGGAGGAGTTGGGGCCGTTGCAGCATCCCGTTTCCACTGCAAGCTCCGAGCACCGGTTTTGAGTGGAAGCCGGGCCCTGAATGCATTTGGGTTTCCTCGTGTGAATGATGCTCTTGTAAGCCTGCCTCCAAAAGGGGAGCCCCGAACCACTCGGGGCCAAGCCATTGTCAGGGCAGCCTCGTGTGGGGCAGAGGCCCTCCGTACAACCTGCAAAGACAAGGACATGTGCACAGGAAAGGGGATCAGATTGACACGCCTTGCACATGGGCAAATACTCGTCCATGCATGATGGTGATGGATCAATGTTAGCATGCGCATGTACGCCAGAAGTATGCCTGCCCGCAGATTTTTACATTCTCCAATATAAATGCATTTGAAAGATGTCTATCAGAACAACATCACATGAATAAATGTCTAGAATCATGCAGTTAACACAGAAGGAAGCTGCACTGGTCATAGAGAAAACATAATTATCAACCCATGCAACCATCCAAAATGATGTGATAACAAAAAGACACATACAGGCGTCCTAATTACAATCCACTGGATAAACAAGGTACCCCAACATGTGCTAATCACATGAAAAGTCTGAAGAAACTGTATCATGAGGACCTCCAAATTCTGGGCTAAGATTTAGAAAGGAATTGAATTGAGAGCTTAGCAACAGGTTGTAAGACTGGAGAGCGCAAAATCTCTCAAATGGAACAGAGAAGCTGCCAAAGAGCAGATAACAAAGTAGTTTATCTATGAAAGAAAGGAATGAGTCATCTTACCTTAAGAATACGTGACATAAATGATGTCCCATTCAGAGTTAATGCATGCTCTGCTGCTTCCTTACGCATGAACTCAATATAAGCTGCTCTGTTTCATAGAAAAAAGGGTTTAGCTTTCCAGAGTATGTGAATATGCATCATCATTGTGATAAATGCATAATCATATATAAATATGCGTACCAACCAGTGCAAATGCACAAAATCAAGGCTATTTCATTTTGTTTTTCCCAGTGTGATTATTCCCTGACCCAAACCCAAACATCAGGTTTATATGTTACTCATTAATGAGCCATGAACCTGCTTTGTAAAAGATGGTATTCCCCTCCCTTCTTATGCACAAAATAATGCAATCCGCGGCACAGACGGGCCTGAAAATTGGGTCATGGGCATAAGATCCCCAGATCTCACACATGCATGCAAGGTTCAAGACAAAAAAATTTCAATCCTATCATTGCTCATCATGAAATATACGGTCATGAAATATGAAAGGATATCAGGAGCATTGTAATAAGATTCACCCTTTTGGTTGGCCAGTTGCAGCATCTGTCACAATGATCACTTTGAGCACATCCCCAAATTTATTGAAGTGCCGAGAAAGACTATCTTTGGTGGCAGCAAAGTGTACCTGCAAATCCCAATGAACTAATTTAGCATATCTTTTTTCAGTCTTCACCCTAAAAGAAAAAGAAAGACAAGTGATTACATTGCTAACAAAGACAGTCCGTGAATCTGCATCCTCAGAAGGACGAATGGTAGAATATGAACCTGGAAAAATAAAACAGGAAGAATTTCATGATTCCCACCCGAACAGAAAAAATGAAAGTCAAAGAAATCTAGAGACTGACCAAAATGTATATTTATAGAATAGTTTTTGTTCTTTTTTTCAAAATCAGAACATCACTGAACTCTACTAGTCCTTAGGAAATGAGGAATGGTATTGAATCCCACAGAAACAGTTTAAAACAGATTTACAAGATAGAAAGGTGTCATGGCACTCTGTTGCAACTTCCAGAACTGAATTTTTCTAGCAAATGGAGTTGCAAGATTGAATGTCCATATAACCTGTAATTAAGCAAATCAAACAGTACTATCTTTTCAAATTACAATTACAACAATGGCAAAAGCAAGAACTGTGCAATTGAATCTTCCGATAATCTGGAATTAAGCAAATCAAACAGCAACACCTTTTCAAATTGCAAATATAACACTAGCAAAAAACCAGCAATTACTTTTTTTTTTCTTTCCTCTCTCCAAATCTGGAAAATGTTAAAACTACATCACATGTTGTTCTTACCAGTTGTCAATTGCACAATCTTCTGAGTCTCTTTTGAGGCATCTGGATGGGCCAAATCCTGGTGAATTACAGAAAGAAAATGAAAGTTACAGTCCAAAGAGGTTATTTGTATTTGTAATAGTGAATGTAAAACTAAACTTCCTCAAATCTGAATGTCCTAGAAATAAAAGGCACCAAAAATATCTCCAACAGCCTCGCATTTATCAATTAATCAAATGATTCAGATAACTATAAAAGTAAAATTTATAGAAAAAAATTCTTTTTCAAGGTTTATCAAAGTCTTATCATTAGAATGAAGGTAGGCAAAGACAAGAAATACAAAAACAGTAAAAGAAACAAACTGATAAAAAGATAAAAATAAGAATTGCAGATCTTTACTGTCATTTATCACATTGACCATGAATTTCTTACTAATTTCTCCAAAAGGTACAAAATAGTGCCTGAAGTAGAATTGCTATACTGCTACCAATCTGTGCATATAACAAATGCAATAGTTGCTTTATCAGTAATTAAGGATATATTGGTCCCAAAAAAATATTATTACTTTTGTTGGAGAAAATATCATTTTTATCAGAGAAATTTATTGAAAAATAGAAAAAAACTTAAATGGAAAAATTAAAAAATTTCACTGACATTCCATAATAAATTAAGATGTGTATATATATATACACATCTAAACTAAAAAAATTTATTTAAATGTCAATATTTAATGACCTATGGAAATATATATATATATATATATATATATATATATATATATATGAGAAGTTATAACACCTGTTTAAGAG
>JAYJMB010062300.1:0-19542 GCA_036873735.1 Pouteria campechiana | reverse complement strand
CCTCTGCCAGAGCAGCGAAGTTTCTTCTCTCAATTTTCGACCTTTTTCCGTGCGGAGAGAGAGAGAGAGAGAGAGAGAGAGAGAGAGAGAGAGAGATCGATTTGCATTTCTCTCACATCATTTTTCTGCTTTATGGGGGTGGCAGAAAGTTTCTAAAGCCCTAAAATTTCAGAGGAGAGAGGGTTTTAAACCCTAACAGGTAGGTATTGCTGCTTGCATTTTCAAGCCCCAGGTAGGTTCGTTTTCTATCTTTCTTTTTCTCTTCTCGTCCTACCGGCATTTTATTTGTTTTTGAAATTTGGGGTTTTTTCTTTTTCCCTAGAAATGATTCTTTCCTTTTCTACTTGAAATTAGGTTCGTTTTTGAAGTAAAAAGAAAGAAGAAAAAAACCATTTTGCAATTTCTCATTTTTTGTTCACAGAAGCTCGGTTTTTATGCTGGTTGATGAGTACTGCCATCTCTCGTCTTTTACTGGGGTTGTATTTCCGTTGGGTCGGTGTGGAATTTCGAGAGGGAGAAAACCCACCTTCGCATTTTCCCTCATTTGTTTTAGCCTTCTTCCCGAGCTTTCATTTTCCCCTTGGTTTGCTGTTTCTTGTTCCAACTTGGCGTGAAAGTCGACCCAAGTCACTGCACTTTAGAAAGGGATTTCTATTTCCTGCGGCTGAGTCTGTGCCTTAGTATCCATGCCATTGTTCCATTGGATTCCTATACAGATGGAAAATGTCCTGTGCATCTCTTGCATTGGAAGATGGTGGCCACCAATCTGTGCTATGGTTGTAGCATGTGTCTGTAGCCCAACCTTCCGGGAAGGTTGAGGCAGCAAGCAGTCATTTTTGTTTTGGTCAATTTCCATGATATTAACGCGTGGGTGGTCTGGATTGCTTGAGGTTGGGACCCATTTGTTCCAGTTGAAGGGATTTGTGTTGAGGTATACTCAGTTCTTCTCAGATGCATGCCCCCGCCTTGGTTTTCTTTTTTCTATGTTTGCCTCGTATTTGATGTGTGTGTTGAACCCAATTTTTTGGTGGAAGGCTTCGGGTGATGATGGTTATGATGCTGTCGCTGGCTTGATGCCTAAACCTGAAAAGAGAAATCCATGTTATAGTGCCCCATGGTTCTCTAGAAAACCACCGCTTGAAGATATCACAACTGGTTTTGATTGAAATCCAATATCGGGCTTTGGCTTTATGTAGTTTTATTTTTTCAGTGTTGCAGCATTTTTTTCTCCAATGTTTTAGCGTAGTAAATAGTGGTACTTAGTCCACTACTGTTGGTTTTCTTGAATTTGTAGGACAAGAAGATTGGGATATGATTTAAAGACAAATTAAGGGAAGAATTGCTGACAAGACAGTGTAGCTATATTCAGTATTCTATGATGATGGGGTTGTGAATTTCCTCGGAAGTGCCATTAACATATACCATAATGGATGCAAGAGAAGCCACCGGGTCAGCTTCATCTGAACACCAGAGTATGATGGCAAGCCCGAATTCTTACAATTCCAACTTACCAAACAATTCAATGTGTAGTCCAGCCACAGCAGGGATGATGCAAACGGCACGTCTTCCATTTAACTCAGTTGTACCTCCTGTATCAAAGCCTGTTGATAACTTGAATTCCACATATCATAACAACAATGTACTGCCTGGCATGAGAGCATGTGGCTTTGGTGAAGGTGACACCCTGAAAAAGAAGAGAGGTAGGCCAAGGAAGTATGGACCTGATGGTACTATGGCTTTGGCATTAACACCTTTGTCATCTGCCTCCGGATACTCTGATACTCAGGCTTCTGAATTGTCATTCAAACGGAGAGGGCGGCCCCCAGGTTCAGGAAAGAAGCAGCAACTAAATGCCTTAGGTACTGATTCATAGATGTGTTTTTCTTTTTTAATTTTTTTTTTTAAATTCTTTCTCAGCACCTGGTTACTGCAAGATTGGACTTGAATGGCTTAGAACAAACACAAGTGCACGCATATTGGTCCCCCTAACCTAGTGCTTATACACTAATTAGCAACTTGGTGCCTTAAATTATTGGACCAGTTTTGATTCTTTGATTTTTCCCCCCTGAGCTTGCAAGTTGTGATTCCATTTCACATTCCTATTTTGTGTAAGATAGCCTATTACCTGAGAAACGTTTCTCTTTAGTGTCGAAGATCCACTTGAAAGATAGCTGTGTACAAGTGATGGTTTATATGTTTGGCACTGTCACCGTATGCATCAAGGTATTAAATAATGGTAGTGGCATTTACAATAGTCAGCATCAGTTTCCTTTGTATAGTGGCCAGCAATGTCTGTTATAGTCCAAAATTTTCTTTTTGGGAATGGGCATGGGGCCTTCAATTTATTAAATCCCTCTAAATTTTGGTTTCTAGAGCTTAAAATATAGATTTTTTATGGATGTTCTTTGCATAGAAAGTAGAGGGTAAGTAATGAACATTTTTAAGAGAGAACAGTTGAAAAGGGAGCTGCAATGGCTGAAACTGAAACAGTGCTGTAAAGCGTTATTTGTCCCACCTTTACAGATACATAATGGCTTCTATGTAAACATATTTGAACCGTCGTTCACAGGCAAAGGCTTGTATTTTATGGGGCTGTCCGTGGATGGATATTGTGCTGCCCAATTGGGAGTCTGGAATCAGTTGTTCGTACAGGTTATATGAACAATTGATGCTTGGCTACGGGCTATGTGTTGACATGTTTCAACAGGGTCAATTAAGTAAATGCTTATCCAGCCAATGCAGTTTCACTGTTTTTGACATGCATGCTTGTTTGTTTTTATTGGCAAAGAATGCTGCTGATTTGCTTGATGAATATAGGTTCTGCTGGGATTGCCTTTACTCCACACATTATCACAGTTAAAGCTGGAGACGTAAGTAATCAGATGCATTAGCATATTTCTTTTTCATTGTCAAGTTTTGTAAATTATTTACATTCGTTATACCGTTTGTTGCACATAGGAAAGATGTTCTTCAATATCAGAAAGAAAAGAGAAAGAACAAACAAATTTCTGTCAAAATGATTTATTATTCTATTGTATTTTTGAATTTTGTACAAAATGAAAGCACAATTGGGATGTGATTTCAATCTTTATCAAATGCAACAACTGTATGCTCTGTAAATCTTAGTATAATGTGAAGTTCATCTTAGATTTATTTTATAAATGAATTGCCTTAAGTCTGTGTTCTGGCTAATAAGAATACAGGCAATTTAGATTGATCTTTGAGGATCTTGTTTATACAAAGGTTAGCATATCACAAGCATGGTAATTTTGTTGCGATATTTAGTCACAATGCAGAACAGAATACCCATTGCTTCAATTAGTTGTAGCTTAGGATACTTGCCATAGGCTGTGTTTACATCCTTATTATATTTTGGCCTTTTATATACTCTAATGCCTAAGATTCAATTGGAAAAGAGTGCATTTAGGCTTTTTCTTCCAAAGTTATGTACATATATTTTTATTCATTGTTAATGTCTCTCCTTTTCTTTTACTTATGATGGGCATAAAGACATTCTTGCATGAAGCTGTGATATTTTCTCATATTTTTATTTGTTGTCCTTGTCTTTTGCCAGGATGTGGCGTCAACAATCATGTCTTTTTCACAGCAAGGGCCACGCGCTGTTTGTATCCTTTCTGCAAATGGTGCCATTAGCAATGTCACCCTGCGACAACCAGCAATCTCTGGTGGCACTGTTTCATATGAGGTTTGATGAATTTCTAAGTTGTCATGTCACATGCCATTTTCTAGTTTTCTCTGGCTTACTAGGTTACTATTTTCCTAGTCACGAGTGGTTTACCTGTTGATCCAAAGTGGATACTTTTTTCATGGTTTCAGACTGCAGTTCCTTTCTCCTATAATTCCCTTGAAGTAATTATGCCTTTGAGTACATGAAATTGCCATTCATAGTTTAGTTCTTTTGACAGTTTAGGTTTCTTCTTAACTTCTTCACCCTCAAATTGAGCATTTTGACCATGAATCTATCATTCTTATGTTGATATTATTTATGCAGGGGCGCTTTGAGATTATATCCCTCTCAGGTTCCTTTTTGCTTACAGAGAGTGATGGTACCCGCAGCAGGACTGGTGGATTGAGTGTATCATTGGCAGGATCAGACGGTCGTGTGATTGGGGGTGGAGTGGCAGGGATGCTGATGGCTGCGACTCCTGTGCAGGTCTGTGCACCTAAATATTACTGGCCCCAGTTTTACATTTCATTGCTTCAAGTTCTCAATCATTCTGCTTTGTGCATGCGCCTACAGGTTGTTGTGGGCAGCTTCATTGCAGATGGTAAAAAACCCAAGCCAGATCCTTTGAAGCGCGAGCCTACATTGGCACCACCACAAATGGGAGGCTTTGCAGCACCAAATACTGGCCAACCGTCACAAGGTTCCACCAGTGAATCATCTGATGACGAACCCAGTAGCCCCCTTGACCAAAGAACTGGTGCCTATGTCAACGCAAGCCAGCATGCTCAACCCATTACTGCTTTGTATCCTGGTGGCTGGTCGGCTTCTCACTCAACTAATCAGCAGAGACACGATATGAACATGAAGATGTAGTCAGTGGTTGCCATGTTATCCTAAGTAATTTCCTTGGAGTCTAGTTTTCTTTCAGTAGCTTAGCTGGTAGGATTAACAGAGTGCTTGTTGAGATGATTCTTTCGGCAGAGGCTTAAGTTGCACTACAGCCTGACAGGGGGCCAGCATTCTGATGCTAGTAGACATGTGATATTGCCGTGGCTGTTCGTTAGTTTCTAACATGTTCCTCTCTCTCAACCATGTGTTGTTGGTGGTGTTGAGAAGCCTATGCCTATGGGCAGTTTGTTATGCTCCAGCTGGAGATGTGCTTTTGTATCTTGAAGAGCGTAGCTGTTGTTGTCTTCCTGTATGGGAATCTTCTTTAGCCAACATATTGTGCATGCGAACAATTCGTTTATTAGCTTGCGGATGGTTTTCCCACTGTTTGATCTGACCCATCGGATTGTGGGTGATATGTATTCAAGCAGACATGCCTCAACTGTATCATGAAATATTGTCTATTCACCTGCCAAGCCAGTTGCAGACTGTAAACATGATGTCTCGCACGGGAAAGCAGTGTCTACTGAAAAATGTGCATGGTCTGGCCAGCCCTGAACTACTGAGCCTGACCTACTTTAGGTGTGGCTTGGAGATGCGTGCCCCATGGAGGCTGGGTGAATCTGCGAAGCCTGTTAAAAGTTGGTAAAAGAGGTGAGGGAGGAGAAGTGGATTTTGGAAAAGTAGCGGTTTAGGAAGAGAATGTTGTGGGATAGTGGTAACGATTGAAAATAGAGTAAAAATAAAATAGGTTTTTTAAATGAAAAGATTTGAAATAACTAAAAATATAGGTAATAAGAAAAATATTTATTGAGTGAATATATGTTACATCAATTAAAAAAGGTAGGAGGAGAAGAAAGAGATATTTTATTTCTTTTTCCCATTAATCGTGGAAAAGGAAAAAAAATGTGGCTAGAAAGAAGGTAATAATTAATTAAAAATAAAATGAATAAAAATAAAATAGATACTTTAGATGAAAAAAATGGTAGGTAACTATTGAAAATATAGATGCTGCCCAAATCACTTGAGCATGCAGAGGCCTCTACAGCAGAATTCACACCAATTGCCCCCATCAACTCATTTGTGCGTGCCCGAAAACTCGGCACTGTCACACAAGTCCACTGCCATGCAAAATTGGGAATGACATAAATTTCCTGCAGACGCAAATGAAGGCTGTTGGCATATCAATTGCTTGCACCACCCTCATTCGCAAAGCTGAATTTTAATCTCATTCTAATGTTGTAGAAGGTAGCTTCGCTGCAGGAGGAGAACCATATGATTGCGATTGGCAACCAATGATGAATGGCGAGCATCTTCACCATTTTGCTTTGTTTTACGTGATGTTTTGTAATGATTGCCAACCAATTCATGGTTAATGCGATTTTGTCAACAGTTATCCAGCACCATTTCACTGAAAACAATAATTTGAATTTGTCCATCTCGAATGTTCTTACAACCCTGACTTACGATCACCCCTTTACAACAATCTATGGAAGTGAAATTTCCAACCCCAAAAGATCAAAATACCCATCCAATCCAAAAAGAAAACCATACAATAACTGTATTGATCAAAATACAGGAAACATAATCAGCAAACTCTTCTTTGGGGAAGTTGGCAATTTAACAGACCAAACAGGAAGATTCATGCTCTTGTAGCACCTTGTATAAGGTTCAATTGCTCAAAATCCATTCCAGTGGTTCACGGAGCGGGGAAAACACTGTTAATCACTCTAGCATCTGATCTCATATGACCCAGCTTTGGTGATGTAACGAACCCATTCTACAGTATTATATCCAGTTTTCTCCCAAACCTGTGTGAATTGGAAAAACATCAGCAATTTGTTGGACAAAAATGAAGCCTCTGCAGACCCCGATCTCAGTTCTATACATACCTTGAGGAATCGCACTCTTAATCCTGATGCTGTAAACATTGGAACCTGCAGGTACAATGTCATACAAATTGGTCATCCACCATCATTCTTTTCATAAATTCATCAAAACTCTGAATGCAGCAAAACAGTAGCTGATCCCAGCCTAGAAGGATCAATGTGACATATGGACTTGGGTGTTGATCTGAAGAATCATGATGATAACATGAGGAATATCCAGACAGGTCATGCACAATGACCGTGCTGGCCCCATCAAATGACGATATAAGAATTTAGTTCTGGTGCTGAGGAAACTGGAATGACTATGAGGATGGAGCACACAACTCCAGTTACAAAATATCCAGAGTGAACAGAGTCTGATGGGATAGCATAAGCACAACATATTTGCTAACAATTGATATCTTAAGCATATAGATGTCAACAGACAGCAGGATGGTCTGAAGTTTGGACCCAACTGTCCAACGGTCTGTCTTGGTAAGTCTGGTCCATCAAATAGCCTTTCCAGTATTTCCACTATCATTACTTCCATAAATTGAGGGCCACCACTGACATCCCACCTACTGCAATACTCTAGATGGAGCTTTATATAAACTTGAAATTGAATGTCAATATGGTACCTGGAATTCCATCTGAATTGGAGGCCTTGTCCATGACTTCTTTTCTGTCATTGTGGAAATCAATTCAATCTCTGCACTCATGGTTGGCTCAGTTTGCCCAGGGAATTTCCTTATCCTGCAGTAGGTTTAAACATTTAAGAGTGATTAAGAAACTTTATTGTGATGAACATGAATAAAGCAGCCAAATAACAATAATATTAATTTGCAGAAAATGAAAGAAAAATAATATCATGAACCTTTTTGAGAAAAATGATAGTGGCATGCAATACAAACCACAATTAAGAAATACATTTGTAAGGCAATTTCCACTAGAAATTAATACACAAGGACATAGAGTTGTGTTATGTGACAAAATTAAGTTCCTGTTCACACATGATCAAATCCAAATAAAAATTGGTTCAGAGCCTTCTCATGCTAAAAAAAAGTAATTTCCATGATGAGACAGGCTCAGTGAAGTTACTCCAGTTAAATGAGTAGTCCTCTGGCCATTGTTTTAAATATCGAAACAGGTTCAACTTATTTAGGGAGATCAACTGAACCGTTGGACACCACATGGAAACAAAAACCACCAAATCCCATCAATCTTTTAGTTATTGATGGGACTCGATATGATTCAGGGCATCTGTTGTCCCACATTGGCTGTGTGATGTAAAGGGTCTTGAGGTTATAAATTGGTGCAAAAGACCCAAAAGTGGCATGACATTGGTGCATGTGGAATGGACCTATTTGTGCCACCTGCTGCATGTGTTTGTGTGCATGCAATCACAATGAACATCTCTTGGGAGAAGAGAGCCCTGTGAACTAAGGAAGGTGGGGGAAGGGAAGTCCCAAGGCGATTCCAGAGCTAATGCCAGCAAGTGATAAAGAGGTATTAGAGCTGTCTGGGGGGCACTAGCATGTGCTGGACACATTGAGACATGGCTCCCTACAGCTGGTTGCCCAGGCACCATGAAGGACGGATGGCCACCTTTGTAAGGGTGCCAGAGGTTGGATGAGGGAGCTTGTCACATGGGATTGTGTGATCGTACATCAATTGTTTGTTGGGAAAGTCTTGAGATTATGTGTCACTGGAGAATGTGGACTGGACCCACTTGAGCTTCATACTGTGTGTGAATACCCACAATGGGCAGTGGCATAGGGGAAGTGAGCCCTGATAGAGGCATGGATCCACGGGTGGGGAAGGGACCTCCCCAAGGGATGTCAGTTGAAATCCAAACCTGGCCTACAACAAAGTGATATCATAGCCAACCTGAGGAACTACAGAGGACATTACAGCATGACTCCTTGTAACAGAAGAGGTGTGGACCTCTTGATGTGGGTATTAGCAGTTCAGCAGGAAAGGTTGTCATATGAATGTGTATTGTTCCATGATGGTTGTATATTGAGAAGTTTATGAAGTTATAAGTAGACACAGATAGCCCTAGAGTGATGTGTCACTGGAAGATGTAGAACAGAACTGCTACATGTATGTGTGTGGGCACACACAAGGCAGATTGTGGCTTGAGGTAACGAAGCCCCAGAAGACTAACATGGAATGGATACAAGAGTGAGATAAGGTAACACTCCTAAGGGACATGACATTTAGGGAGCCAAGCCTAGCCCATGACAGAACAGTCAACTTTTAGCAACTTGTTGAGCCTTCTGATGTGCAAATGTCATGTAAATACGAAGACAACTTTATTGAGACATAAACTATACGACCAGATACTCACTTCCAGACTATGCAATCAATTGCAGCATTGTACTTGGCTCTACCAGAGGTCACTTGGAAACTTGTCTTTGCTGTCTGCTTTGGCACTGGAACCTTGACCACCACTCCAAGAGCAAACATCTTGGCACCAAAGACACTTTTTACCTGCAAACAGAGAATGATCACACCAAATCTGAACAATACAATGAAATAAATAATATCTGAAATGTAGGCAACCAACCTTAACATTTACTTCCATCCTTGTCCTACCCAATTCTTTGATTGTAGGCAACACCCGAAATGGAAGATTAACACCCTCAGTAATACGGTACCTGTGAAAAGGTTTTCATAATGATAAATGAACAACAATATGCCCCTTTGGTTAATCCATCCAACACCAAATGCAATGCTGTGCTAAATGAATCAGCCAGATTGAATCAAGAAGCCATATATGAGCTGCCTGTTCAAGGATCATGAACAAAGACACAACGTGATTCCCACAGGGATAGCAGCTAGTAAAGTGCTTCAGAGGGCATATAACATGGTCAGAAGTACAGTCAATGCAGGAAGCCCTAAACCATTTTCCCTTCCCATGCAACAAGTAATGGAGTAATGGTGCCATTGCTGTTGAGCTTTCCAGATGAGGGCTCACTTTTTTTTTTATTATTTTCCTTCGTGTGATTGCCTCTCATTCTTGACATATCAATGTTATGCAGGCATGTTGATCAGTAAGCAAATGAGGTAGCCAATGTATTAGGTATGGGATTCCCTAATGTATTCATGCTAATATTAATTTTAGTCCTCAAGGACCAATAGCTCCAAAACGAAACTAATCAATTGATATATACTGATTTATCCTTACCTCAAAAAAAGGCATTGAAGCTCGGGATGAGTTTTGATAAAGAGTATTTTAAAAATACAAACAAAGCATACAAATTACATTAAAAAAGCTACCATTTCAAACCTTTCCTGTTGTGTTCTCTAATCCATTTTTGTTTCTCTCTCAATTTTTTGATTTCTCATGCTCACAAGCATTCTTTTTGAATACTCAGCAGCATATCCTTGAATCAGGGCTAAAAGAACAAGATCTACATTTTTTTATTGAATAAGCTGCATGTCGGCATGAGATTGATACCAATAAAATCAAAGAGTAAAAAGGAAAGAACAACTCCTGAAATATATGAAAAATAGTAAATCTTACTTCATCAATTCGAATTCACCATCTGGTGGCACAAAACTGACAGTCTTCTCTGAGTTGAACCTTGTCAAGTTGACACATTGGTGGAAAGTAACATCATCCAGCTCAATAGTCTTACCACTGAAGGAAAATGTAATGAAAAAAGCTGAATTAAGGCCATAGTTTACAAGAGGACTGGAAGAATATCAGAAATAATATGCTGCAACCACAAGAGTGAGATTATAACACTGGTTTATCAGAAATAATATGCTGCAACCACAGGAGTGCGCTTATAACACAGATAAAACCACACAATCTAATCAAACAGTACCAACTATGTAAAGGCCAACTGCATGTTGAATCTCATGCCAAAAAATGGGACCCAAAAAAATGCCACCAAAATCTAGACAATAATGGATTTTTAGTAGAAAAATCAGTGTACACAAACCTTAGAAGATCTAGTTGCAAGCCCACCATACTACATAACAAAGTGCATTTTTACAGGAACAAGAATACCAGAAAAAGGTGTCCCAGGAGTCAAATTATTTCTTGGGCTCAGATAAACACCATAGAAACAGAACCATACCAAGAGCTATCAACTGGTGAATGCATGGGTCTCTTATTATTTTGCAGAGGGTAGTCCCTAGTTTTGTTCATACACGCTACTTCATCTAGTTACTAACATGAAAAATGAGAAAAACTTACTACTAGAACCCACAATGATTAGACCAAGTATGCTGTAAAATATCCACTGCCTAACCAATAACTGTGAAAAATCAGATGGATTTGCAAAATGCAATAGTTGTGGATAAACCAAAAACACCCAGACTGAAAAAAGATACAAATTTCTGGCAATATTCAAATATCTATTCTCAACTGGCTCATGTGTTACATGCTGCAACTAGGTCTCACAGTACCTTCTAACAGTTTGAGAAATATCCATTCTCAACTGGTTTATGGGTTACATACTACAAAAAGGTTCCACAGTACCTTTTAGCAGGTCGAGATTTGAGCTGAGCTTCTTTTTCTAGACCAATTTTGTCATTCAGGCCCAACTTCAAATCGGGCATTCCAGAGAGGAAGCACTTCATGAGGATCTTTCCAGACACATCACAGCGTAGAACGCTACCTAAATCACCAAATATTAGGCAAAAAAGGATTAAAAAAGCAATCATCATCATCATCGCTGTTTCCCACCCACATGGAATCAGCTAAAAAGGATTAAAAAGCAATATTAAGCAAAAAGATGCATCAGAAATAGCATGAAGCATGATAAATATTACTTACCTTTTGAAGACATCAGGAGATTAACACTTTCTACAATATCTAAAAACACCTGCAACACATGAAGAAGTTCAGAAAAGTCTCTTTTATACAATGATGTTATGTTAGAATGCAAGCATTGAAGTATCAAAGAGAAGGTTACTTCATTTTTCTTATACAAAAGGCCCTCACGGCGCCAACCAACAGCACCTGTAACTTGAAGAGTTGCATTGGGAACAGGCTTGTCTGCAGGCTATTGAATTTTCAAAAGCAAAAGGTAAATGATTAAGAATCTATACTTTTTGACAAAACCTCTAAAGAAAGGTAATGGTCAAAATATTGACTATCAAACAACTTTCGAATTAAGCAATGCATTTACCAAGACCTTACCTTGGATGAGAATGGTGAACGAACTCCTTCCTGTGTTATGTAAAGCTTCAGAATTTCAGGAGAGAGATTTTGAGGGTAACCAAAATCCATGATTTCTGCATGTGAAGTGCAGATTGCCAAACAACTTAGCTTGAATGTCAATGGTTTAAGATAATGATGCATGAGAATATTGAAAACATCTAATAAAATATGTCAATTCCTCAACACTTTGGATGAAAAAAAGAACTTATTGTCAATATCATCACCTTGAGGTTTCTTTTTTGCCTATAGTAAATCTTATCCACATTACTGCTCTAAGAACTAAAGAAAAAGGAAATTTGCATGCAAATTCTGTCTCCAACAAAGTTCTGATCCGGCAAAGGTGTTTCTTTCAATCTTTTTAACTGTATCATCTTACCAAAAGAGCTTTTTTTCCGTTTTAATGAAATACATGAATTGATTGAAGCATAGAGCTGTTCAGAGGACAGTTCATAGCTTGCTGACAAAGGTGCATTAGGAAATCTCCCAAAAATCTGGTCGCTCAGAAATGATAAGTCAACACAAGTTCTGCAACAGTGCATCATGGGTGAGGCAAAGATTTGCAAACATTAAGCTATGAAAAAAAAAAAAGTCAACAACACATAAATGCACATGCAATTGGAACCTGATTAATCAAAGGAACCACATAGCCACACACAGGTAAAGCATGCTACTAGGAACCACATGATACTCATATGAACTTCTAGGAAAATCACTAGTATTGGAATAGTAGCATGGGTTCACACAGCAGCAAAGGAACTCATCTGACATCAAATCTTAGGAAAATAATTCAGGGACCATAAGGATGATCAAGGCAAATAAAAAAGGCACTTCACTCTTTTCTGAAAGTGCTACCACCACACCACAAGAACACAATAGGAAAGGCCAAAAGCAGGATTGCTGACAGAAATGCACTTCACTGACAGCATCTGACATCAAAGTAGCACTACCCAAGACATGATAACAAAAGGCATGGGCCGAACAAATCATTTATGAAATATCTTAAAAATCTGAAATCTCAAATTTAATTCATCATATAAAGAAGAGGAAACCTACCATCTAGAAGCTCATAAATCAGAACAAAGTTATTCCTGATGGCATCTTCATCGAATGCCCCACCAAAATAGGATTTGAACAATGCAACTGCCTGCCAACAAGATACAGAAGCACATTTAGAAATTGATTCCTAAACATAACAAGAAAACATGGAGATGAATGCCTTCATAACTGATATAAAAATGCCATAAGCTTAGTAAATAAAAAATGCGCCATGTCAATAAAAAATGCCAAAATTAAATGTCATTGCACAAGGATAAGGAGAAAACAAGCAAGGATGCAAGACTAGGAAGTATTAGATGCCTTAAAAAACAAGACCATTCGTTGAAGTGGTCCCTTTAGCAGTCCAGTTCAAACCAGTTTGAACAGTTTAAGACTGAGTAATAATGTTATATTAAGATGTGCTTCTTACTATGATGAGACAGTTGCAATTCATGTTATTTGGAAACCTTAAACAAGTAATTTATAAATGAAATCCAAGAGGGAGCCATCTAATAAGTTTGTATTGGGCCACCATGCCTCATAGACATGATCAAACACCTACACTTACTAAGCTGTAAATATATCATGTTATATTCTTTAAGCACAAGATTCTTGAACCAATCCCTGGCTCACCAGCAAAAATGGTTGAACCAGCCATTTCAACCTGATCCATTCAAGTTATTTATATTCCAGTTTTCACCGCAGGACTGGACTACCCAGCAACCCATCCCAGTTGCATTGGTTTGACCTGGCAAGCGGCCAGACGGTCATGTTTCTAAATGATTTCTAACAAGTGATGAACTGGACATTCACAAGCGACATTACCAAGGCCTTATTTCATAGAGAACATTCAAAACCTAAGAATGGAAGTGAACGTGTAATGAAATTGAAGTGATTTGTCTACCTTCTAAAATTGTAAAAGATCAAAGTTTAATAATGCAACTAATCCTTAGGCAGAACATTAAGGGTATCTGGCATGACAGAAAGAAGAATTCAAACAAAAATGGAACAATGGAATAAACATTTCTATGATAAAATACATGGGCATCCACTAACACGAGACTCGAACCCATCAAGATCCTTGTTATGCCCACATGCAACTGGAGCCCATCAAATCAATATGCAAACACATATCGGTACAAACGTCTACTAAAAGAGCTTCCAGTGAAGTTGCCCTTAAAGCCTGAAACGTGTCGATAAAACCTCACACCATTTCGATATTCATTTCACCAAGTATATGAAAAGCATGCATATGTACCCCATTCAAAAAAAGGAAGATTCTGCGTTACCTCTACGACGAACTTAAGTCCGCAAGCAACGTTGGCATTGCTGCTGACGACAATAACGATGTAGACGTTGCTGATCCTCATGTAAAAGAAAGAGCAACCTCCGATCTGCCGGACAGGGCATGTTCCTAGTTCCTTCGTCTGCATTATATGCGTCCGAAATGCGTCCACCATATTGCCACTGAAAGAGCCAGATCCAATATTCAAAGGAACGGTTGAAAAAAAAAGTGCAAGATTTTTACTTTTCACACATATCACCATACAATCAATTAGACATTTGCAATTCATCCGCAGCTCAACTTGTCTAAATTTCACATTTTTATTTCAACGGATTCGACTAAAACGTTGAAAGGAACCAATCAGGACGTAATTCTTGAGAGAACACTGAGGAATCAAGCACTAATTCCTGTAAACCCTAGAAACCGGTGAGAGAGAGGGAAGGGCATACCCGACGTCATCGCGATAAAGGCGATTGATGAGGACGTCGCCGCGGAGATTAAGGAAGTAGATTGCGGAAGCGGCGACCGGCATTTCGGGTCCGATGCAGATCGACCGGAATCAGAGAATCAGGAGCCGAAGCTTTTGAAAATTCGGATCTTGGCAATGAGACAGATGGAGAGAAGCAGCTGCTGCTTTTTCGCGATTCTGAAATCCTTAGAAAACTGAAATGGGAAAATTGGATTAGGGTTGAGGCGTATGGATTCGGGGAAACGACATCCGACGTCTGAGACGACTGACGAGCGGTCGTCAGAGAGAGGAGTCTCCGCCCTTTTGGAACTCTTCTCCACCGGTACAGCCCATCATAAAAACTTGGCTACACGTGCGGGTTGACCAGCGCTACGGTTTAGTATACTCAACCATCCAATATAATTTTATAAAATTCAATCAAACCATTAATCTTATTATCATCACGGGCCTTAAACATTATCATAATCAAAAGCTTATATTAATCATAAAATTAAAATTAATTGAATAATAAATTTCAACCAATTAGAATTGATTTATCATTAAAGGGGTTGTTGACTTTCGTGCAAGTATACACGATCATAAGTAATATAAATAAGGTAAGTTGAGTATTGTTCCCACAAAGAAGTAGGTTATTATATATTAAGTACCAAACTTGTATCAAATCAGTAATATTTGATTGAATGAAATTCAGTAGATGATATAAAAATTAAATTTGAATAAACAATGAAGTTGATAACTTATAAGAGCAAAAGAAGAAATTTCAATACATGAAATATCTATGAATTTAACTTCACCTAGTAAATCCACTTGTATTGATGAATTGCTTTAAGTTAATCATCATCCCTCTCATAGTCAATCGGATGCACTAAAGTATCTACCACCCTTTCTTAAGTGTTATAATAGGTATGCCTACTAAAGTGATTTACTATGTCTTCATGCATATCCAAATTAATAAACTCATTTAGCTTTAGCATCCAAGTGTAATATATGTGCTCACAAGGTTATATTTATAAGGATTGCACATGTATAATGGCTATCTCTAGACTTCATTGCATCATATATTCTTCAATTCAAGAGTTTATTCTTAATTTACCTCTATCGAGTATAAATTAAGAATCTCAGTTCATGCATATGGTAGCCAAGCACATATACGCATTAAGCTTAGAAAAAAAGAAACAATAAGGAAGAAGATAATTTAACTCAAAAATAAAAAATCAACATAAGCTTCATTGCTAGGATCCATTTAATCCTAGATACTAGAAATTTAAAATATCATATTTGAATTAAAACTAACTAAGTAATTGATAAATATCATCATAATCCAATATTGAATGTTGATTCAAAAATAAAAGATGAACTAGAAATAAAATATAATATTTAGGTTGCAGCAGCTTTCTGTAATTATCTTCTTACTCTAAACTCTTCTTCTCATCCAACTTTCTGTCTATGCTCCACTCTTCTCCCCTGATCTGAACTCTTGGGGTGTCCTTAAATAACCCAAGTAGCTGGGTCTTAATAAAATTCCTTCATGAATTGCAATTCTTTTATGCACCAGAACTGTCTTCTAAAAATAACTCTGTATTTTCTACCCAAAAAGATTATTTTCATACGTAAGAAAAGTTCCAACAATAGATAGCATTGTTGTATTGCTGATTTCCAAATAGACCTTCTACAAATTGCAACAACATATAAAAATTTCAACAACGAATGTAAAGGAAATTGCTTCAAAAATATTTTAGATGATTGCAATTACTGATTATTGTTGGACTCTATTGCTAAAAATATATTGTTGGTCATAGTTTGGACAATAATATCCGGTGCATGAAAAAATAATTAAATTTGTGTACTTCCAATTCCAAGCTTTAATTTCAAACTTTGTTTCTTGTTAGGCTGCTTTTGAGGCATGAAAATTGAGTAGAAATTTGAATTCTTGTTTCGGAGTTCTCTAAAGTGAACTTCTGAGAAAAAATCATTTCTTCGGAGTTCTTTAAAGTAAACTTCAGAGAAAAAAATCGTTGCTTATTCTGCTTCAGAGTTTTCTGAAGTAAACTTCGGAGAAAAAAATTGTTGCTTCAGAGTTTTTTGAAGTAAACTTTGGAGAAAAAATCATTGCTTTAGAGATTTTTGTTCTACTTCAGAGTTATCTGAAGTAAACTTCAGAGAAAAAAATCGTTGCTTCAGAGTTCTCTGAAGTGAACTTCGGAAGAAAAATCATTACTTTGGAGTTCTCTTAAGTGAACTTCAAAGAAAAAATTCTGCTTCAGAAATTTCTAGAGAGAGTATCACTAATTTGATCATAACTTTATCGTACAAACTTAGAATTGCTCCATTCTTTTCACATTGGATAAATAATTTTAGAGCTTATAACTTTTATGTTTATTACTTTGTCTGAACTATCCATGTTATATGAGTTATGAGCCTTCAAAGTGACACCTTCTATCAAATAAAGTAGCAGATGAATGTGAAACTTTATAGACAGTTATACTATTTTAGCCATAACTTTCTTATATAAATTCGGAATCATATATTTTTAATGCAATGGAAAGATAAGAATAAAGGCTAAAACTTTTATGTTGAACAGATTTTCCAAATATACTTCCATCAATCCTAGAAATTACTTCAAAGTAACTTTTTTGTAATCTTCAGTTTTATTTTACATATCAATAAAACAAACTCTGTGAATTGCAATATCCACTGAAAAATATTAAAAGAAGATCTTAAACATATGAATTTAGAAATAAAAAATATGATATATTATGAGCTTATTAGGGGTCCATATACTTTTAATTAAAAATATAAATCTTGTAAAATGTCCATTCTATTCATAATATTGATTATATAGGATTTTATAATATTTAAATACTTGAGTGAATAGATACAAGTAAATTTAAATTATATATATATTTATACCTTTTTAAATTGTGTGACCCACATAAGATTCTTATTAGAATAATTTTTAGTATCTTCACTAAATATGTAATATTAAATATAATTTTTAAAATAAATTTTATAAAATAATCAAGATGGGGTCTAAATTAGAAGGTTGTACCAATTTATTTTACTAGAGCATGCTCTTTCCCTATATGTACATGAAGAATATTTTAATAGTGCATATATTACTAAAGTGAATTAATACAATCCTCTAATTTGGGCCCTATCTTATCTTATCGATTTTATAAAATTTAACTCATTTATTAATTTTATCATTATCTATTTAGCTAGCAAATTAAAGATCATATTCAACCCATTAAAATTTATAAATCATTTAAAAGGATTCATATATTTTTAATTAAACATCCGAACTTTTTAAAGTGTTTATCCCATCTCCAATGTTAATTTTATAAGATTTTACAATATTTTAATACTTGAGTGAATAGCTCCAAGTGAATTTTAAATTTTATACATATTTTTTATACTTTTTAAAATGGTGTGATCCACATAAGATTTTAATTGAAATAATTTCCAATATATGGCAATAATATGCAACTCAAGTTAGGTTCAACTTGAATTTTGAGTTGGGCTGGATATTTTGACTAATTGGTTCCATTAAGGTTAGATAATTTAAATTTGATTTGAAATTCAGATCCCTTGTGCTTCGTGACTAATTTTTCAATCTACACTAATAAAAGTAAGCAGTTGTATTTTCAATGAATCAATGCATTTTAGATTGTTTGACATACTACTTGTAAAATAGACAACACGTAGAACTACAATCATGGCTTGATTAGTAAAATAGATTTGATCAGAATTGAATAGAATGTAATGGAAACCTTCTCAATAAAACACAGAATAACAGCCACCAATCAAATTCATTTGGTGAAAATGATCATTCCCTAAATTATAGATGGAATGGAACTTGCTTGAAATGGAATTAAATGAAAAAAATTAATATCAACAATCTAGAGATAGTCAATTATAAAAGTAAAAATAAATAAAAAATAATAATGAAAAAAATACATAATAATAAAAAATAAGCTGCAAGTACAAGTGAAATCTGTCCCCAAGAATTGAAAATTTCGATGACCGTCATAAATCAAAGTAGCGGAAAGCAAAACCCTTTTTGCTCTGCTCCTAAGATAAAACTTCCGGCATATACGCATGTAAGAATATTCAACATTGACAAAGAAATCACTTTTCAAATGTTCTTTCACAACATATTACCACAACCAGTCAATACCATGGTCATTAACATTTCCAACATGATTCGACATAAGTATACAAATTAAACTTTAACATGTTCATCACCATTCTTCACGCAATAACCATTTGCATTTTCATCACTGTCCTCGTTCAACTGTTTTCTTTCTTTATTATCAGTATTTCATATTTAAGGTATTTCACCCCATCGAAGGTAGAATCTAAAATCGTTAATTTCACATTGTGAGAATCTAACAGAAAATTGCTTATCCCACGAAGTCTCACATGGTAAAAAGCACGTTTGAAGTTAGATGGTTGTCACCCAAAATTGTGGGACTAATGGAGAGAGCAGAGCATGGCGGTAGAATTAGTTCAAATAAAATGATGTCTTGATGAAAATAAAATAGACAAATCATGCATATTTCATCTGACCAGACAACTGGGCTATTTATTCTTTTCAAGGCGAGCCATGTCCTGTACCAGAAACCTCGAAACATCTATCTCTACAAACATAGAAAATAGAAGCTGATCAAATCGACAATGAAAGATGGCAAGTGAAAAACTACAACAGAAGCTTGATTCTAGGTAGATCCCATCAACATGATCTACAGAAGCTTGGCATTGGGTGGGTATCCAGTAGCTGGGTAGCTCGGGTTAGGAGCCTCTTTCATGGCGTCGGCGTCGTAGTGGTGACCGTGGACTTCATGAGTCGCTGCTAGCTGATCTTCCGGCCTCACCGCCGGGGTTGCAGCAGCCCCAGCTGCGGCAGGAGGAACGCCCGTTGGATAGTGATGACCTTGGGTTGCAACGAGAGGCTCTTGCTGCTGGTCAAAGGCTCGTGCTTGCTTGACTTGCTCCCTCTGTGCCTTATGCTCGGCCTTGGCTGCGTGCAGATTCATCTTTGCTTGAGCTTCCTTGGCCTTCCTCCTCTCATGGGCGACTTCCTTCTCTCCTTCTGTCGTTGCAGCCTTCTTTTCCGCCTGCATATATATA
>JAYJMB010062289.1:0-26172 GCA_036873735.1 Pouteria campechiana | reverse complement strand
TGACTCAACAAAAGAACTTTGGCACAAATTGCAAGTAGCAAATGCAAGAACCAATCAGGTCAAGGAAACCAAGATCAATATTCTTGTGTAGGAGTATGAGTCCTTCACTATGAAGGATTCAGAAACTATTTCTGACATGTTTAGTAGATTTCAAAAGATTTCCAATGGATTGAAGAGGCTTGGTGGGAAGTATGATGAACCCAAGCTTATTAAGAAAATTTTGAGATCTTTACCAAGGCATTGGATGCTACAACAATTCAAGAAGTAAAGGACCTAGATAAGTTGATCAATGAAGAACTCATGGGATCTCTAGTGACCCTTGAAGTGTTGATGAAGTAGAAGGTTCTAGAGGAACGAAATGGTAAAAGAGAAATAACATTTAGAGTTGAATCAGATTATGAAGATTCTCCAAGGGAAGCATCAACAAGTGGAGAAGAAGATGAGGACATTGCAATGATCACTTGTAGATTTAAAACTATATTGAGAAAGAAAAAGTTTAGAAGCAAGTCACATAATTTCAAGAGCAAGGACAAGAAGAAGCATATTCCTATCTACTATAAATGTAGCAAGCTAGGGCACATGAGATTTGACTTCCTTGAACTTGACAAGATGCAAGGAGATCAGCAAAAGAAAAAATCTAACTGTTACTTTGAGAAGAGAAACAATAACAAAATTAACAACAACAACAACAACAACAATAACGAAAGCAACAAAAGATTTGAAAAGAAGAACAAGGCTGTGGATGCTTAGGAAATGTTGAAAAACATGATGCAAGAGAGTTCAAGTGAATAGGAGGCACAAATCAGCACACTCACTCTAGAAGGACGAAATCTGGATTACACAGGCATTAACTTCATGGCCATCCATGAAAATTAGGTAAATTCTAAACTTAAAATTCCTGATAGATTCTTGTGGTACAAATAAATGGATATACTTTGAGTCTTTGGAACAAGGCCTTTTTCAACAAATTCCTTCAATAAAGAAATTGCTAGCTTTTAAGCACAAGCCACACCAATATTTGAAGAACCTGAGCATCAAAGAGCCAAAATCCACCTCAAAGATGTTGAGTGAAGAAAGAGACAATTAAGCTAAATACTATAAATTAGAACTACTTCTCTTTTTGGCTTTTTTGATTTCAGATAATCCCTTCTTACACCATCAAAAGTTCTTGTCCACCATCTAGAGCAACTTTCATCCTCAATCAAGAAGAAAACATCCTCACAAGGAAGTTTCTTTCCCCCCTTAAGCATTTTTCTTAACATTGAGGACAATGTTTCAATTAAGTTTGGGGTATTTGGTGATTTCATTCAGTTTTGGCAAATATTTTTCAAATTTAGGTATAATTTTCTCAATGAGCTTCACTTTTTGATGTCTTAGATAAGAAACTCCAAGTGCAATTGTGCTAGAATATTTAAATTGAATAGGATTCTCTTTTGATGATCAATAACTTATGCTTAGTTTTTTATTGCCACTACGCATAATTTAGAAGGAAGGATAGGTGCTACCTTGTGATTTAATGATTCTTGTGATAAGTCCTTTTACATGAATGATGAAAGTTTCGTTGAGCATTATGTTATGATTATGTAAATTGTTTATGGATTTATTGATAATTTTGTGAATTCAATGATATATTTTGATGGACATGAGCATGATAGAACTTGTTTGATGCATGAGCATGATAGAACTTGTTTGATAAATGTGTACAGAGTAAACAAAGCTCTCATATTATTGTAATAAGGGGTGATCATGTTGGAGAATTTGAAAAAACCAAAAGTTCACTACTTTTTATGAAAGCAATGAAACTCTTCATACATTTTTTGCACCAAGAACACCCTAACAAAATGGAGTAACTGAGAGGAAAAACAGATCCTTGTAGGAGATGATAAGGACAATGTTGAGTAAATATGAGTTACCACAATATTTTTGGGTTGAAGCTATGAATATCACTTGCTATATCATAAACAAAATCTATGCTAAGCCAGTACTACACAAAACTTTAGTCGAGTTATATTATGTTAGGAAGCCAAATATTTCACACTTTCATACTTTTGGGTGTAAATGCTTCATTCTTAATAATAGAAAGGAAAATCGATAAGCTTATATTTTACCATATTTTAATACCTAAATTCATTTATTTTGGATCCTCATTTGATGTAATTTCACTAATTTTGATTATATATTGCACTTAATGGAGTTAGTTTCTGTTTTAGGCATTAAAAATGTTGAATATGACAAAGGCATCACTTGTAGTCAATGTTTGGCATAGATGGAGGCTGATTTGGAAAAGTATTCAACATGAAAGTTATAGCTCTTATTCTTATATTTTCAATTCATCACAAATTTCATGATTTCAATGTCATAGTTATGGAAAAAATACTAAATATTATTTCTGCAAATAGTTAGGCACTGATGCATATCAATTTGGGTAGTGCAATGGGTGCTACAATTCCTATTTTGTGTATCGTAGTGCCAAAACAAAGGGATTATGATGGTATTTGTGGACAGCGTACATTGAGGATGGAAATGTATAATTTTAGCAGCTTTATGTTGTTTACACAAAATAACTTTTAGAATTCATATGGAGGTGGAAATAAACCCTAAATTGGGTTATTTAAAGGGGTTTTAGGGTGGAAAATAGGGGAGGGTGTGATCTAGCAAGGAGAGAAGTTTGTGAAGTAAAAGAGAAGACTTGGAAGAGGGCTGTGAAGAGAAGGGAGTTCTACTTGGAGACAAATTCTTTCTCTTATCTTTCTTAGTTCTTTTCCAATTCTAGATTAATTCAATTTCATATTTATTCATTTTCTATGTTGAGTATTTAATATAAGTTTAATGCTTATGAAAGTATGCTAGCCCTTTCTGCATGATTTGTGATTCAATTTGAGGCTGAGAAGCGATAATTGAATTAGACCATAGTTAAATATCATAAGATTGTTATGAGATAGAGATATCCATGAGATTTTGTGTAACATTATAAATTTCTTTCTCTTAATGCATCCTAGTTAGTTCAAAATTTTTGCAGAGATGTAGGAAATTTGCTAACTGAGATAGATTGTTATTGCTTGAGAAAGATTAACAGTTACAAAAGATAAATTCGTTATCAACATAGGAGTAAACATTAATTGATTAAATTGGGTGAAAATTGTATAGGATTAATCCCGTGGACTTGAAAACCTATAAATGTCTTAAACACTGATTCTCTACTTAAGTATATCCATATTGTTATCAAGCTTTCTTAGTTTAGATTTTCTTTCCTCTTACCATTATTTGATTGTTCAAACAAAATTAGAGTTAGAGTAATTTGGTAGTTGGTAACTTAGTCCTCATGGGAACGATATTTTACTTTCAGTATATTACTTGTTGGCATTTGAAAAATTAGCAACAAGTTTGGAAAATCAGCAATACGTTTTTGGCATTATTGCTAGGGACTATTATTTTTACCAATATCAAAACAAATAACTCCAGTTTTGCTTTGAATTTTTTCTTTTTGGTTTTATTATTCATTGCAATTTTTGTGTCTTCTTCACTGGGTTTTTCATAGGTGTATGCAAAAGTCTAGGAGCAACACTTTAATTCCTTTTGGTTCTTGGATAGAATGCACACTCCAAAGGATTAGAAGGAAAAGAAGAGAAGTTGTCAGTTTGATGCAAAATGTTATAGCTGATCCGGGAGAAGTGAATTAGAATCCTCTATAGATATCCTTGGGAGACAATGCATTACCGATGATGAAAGGAATTCAACCTGAGATTAGAAGGCTAGCTATGGCTGCAAGCAATCTTGAGTTGAAGCTAGTGACTTTGCAGTTGATTCAAGAAACTCAATTCACTTGACTGCCTAATGAAGATCCAAATGCCCATATTGTAGATTTTCTAGAGATATGCAATATTGTTAAATATAATGGGGACTTTGATGATGCCATTCACCTTTGGTTTTTCCCTCTTTTCTTTGAGAGACAGAGTAAAGAATTTGTTAAATTCTTTACTTGCAAATTCTATTACAAGTTGGGATGATTTAGTTTAAAAATTATCTTGCTAAATTTTTTCCTCCAACAAAAATGGCAAAGATGAGGATAGAGATCAACAATTTCATCCAACATGAAGGAAAAACCCTATATGATACTTGGGAAATTTACAAGGAGCTACTGCGAAAGTGTCCACATCATGGGCTGCCTAAGTGGATGAAAATTCACAATTTTTATAATGGACTTACTGGCACTATTAGAACCTTGATTGATGCATCTGTAGGTGGAGCATTGATGAAGAAAATAGAGGATGAGGCATATGAGTTGCTGGAAGACATGGCCACCAATAACTTCCAATGACCAAGTGAGAGGGTGATGGCAAAGATACCAACAAGAGTTTATGAAGTTGATTCTATTTCCACTTTAACCACTTAATTTGCTGCTCAATTTAGTGCTATTTCCTCTCTCACAAAGCAATTGGGGGTAAATGCTATTCAGACTCCTGAATTTTTGTGTGATTTCTGTCAAGGTAACCATCCCAGTGAAGAATGTCAAGCCAAAAATCCAATCATGCAACCTCAATAGGAGCAGGCACAATTTATTAGAAACTTTAACAGGTGGCAGAACAATCCATACTCCAATACATACAATTCAAAGTAGCAAAATCATCCCAACTTTTCATGGAGAAATCAGTAGAATATGCAGCAATCAACTCAGAGAGCTAATAACACAAATAAGTTCATGAATTACACAAATAAATTCAAGACTGAGATTAGGGCCCATTTTCAGAACCAAGTTGCTCAAATTCGGAACCTAGAAACCCAAATTTTTTAGTTATCCAATATTTATAGCAATCACCAACAAGGTAATCTACCTAGCAACATTGAAGTCAACCTAAGAGAACAATGTAAGGCAATCATCTTGAGAACCAGAAAAGAACTGGAACCTTCATCAAGTGATGAAATAACTAAGCTAGAAGATCAATAGCAAGTGGAAGTTCTTCCTAAACCCCAACCATTGCCTTTTGAATAGCCCATTGTTAGCATACCTTTCCCTCAACAGCTCAAGAAAAATAAACTGGACATGCAATTTGCCAAATTTATGGAAGTCTTCAAGAAGCTTCATGTCAATATTCCGTTCCCTGATGCACTTGCACAGATGTCAAGTTATGTGAAGTTCATGAAAGACATCCTCTCAAATAACAATGCTATCATCCAAAAGAAGTTGCCTCCAAAGCTTAAAGATCTGAGAAGCTTCATCACTCCAATTGCTCTTGGTATATGAGAAGGCATTGTGTATTCTTGGTGCTAGCATTAATCTAATGCCTTTGTCTATTTATAGGAAGCTTTGATTAGGTGAAGTAAGACCCACCAACATCTATTTGCAGTTGGTTGATAGATTCATCAAGCATCCAAGGGGCATCATTCAAGATGTACTAGTAAAGATTGACAAATTAATATTTTCTATAAATTTTGTGGTGCAAAATATGGAGAAAGACAAAGATGTCCCGATCATATTAGGGAGAGGTTTCTTTGTAACTAAAAGAGCATTGATTGATGTCTAAAGGGTGAGTTAAAGCTTCAGGTATAGGAAGAAGAGGTGATTTTCAAGGTCTTTAATAGAATCAAGTAGTCAGAACTAGTGATAGTTGCTTTCACATTGATGCAATCGATGCCTTAGTCTCTCAACACTTTGGCAATTCAGAAGATCCATTGGAAGCAAGTTTAACTCATCCTATTCCATCTACTCTTCAACAAGAAGGCATCACAAAGATAGTTCGGTGGTTGGATTCTTATGGTCCAAATAAATGGAGATACTTTGAGTCTTTGAGTATAATACTCAAGGGTTGGAAATGAGGGGTAAATTTTTTTATATGATGATTAGAGTTGAAAAAGATAAAAATGTAAATGACATCACTTGTGTCCAAATTTTGATACAAATTTTGGATGATTTAGAAAACATGTTTAACATGCAAGTTGTATTTCTAAAAATTATCTTTTGAATTAATCAAGAATTACTTAATTACAAGTTCATATGAGAGAGTTATAGCTGAAACAGTGAAATAGTTTTTAAATTCAAAAGGTGTCACTTTGAGGCTCCATGACTCCAAATGGAGGTTGCTTTAGAAATATAGTTCAACATGAAAGTTGTATCCCTCAAATTTATCTATCTAATGGAAGAAGAATTACTTAATTCAAAGTTTTTATGAGAAAGTTATGGCCAATGCAACAAAACTGCTCCTAGTGGATAATTAAGGATGCAAATTAAGGGATTTAGTTGGATAATGTTGAAATTTTGTGTATTATTTATGCAATATAATTTTTTCAATTTGTATGAAAGATCCATTGAGACAAATATATGTGTATAATATATAATTTGTAAGTGATTTATTGACTTTTATGTGATATTTAAGGTTTATTTATTAAGTGGGTGAGTAATGGTCCATAATTTAATTAAGGCCTGATATTATGATTAAATGGCTTTATCCCTAATTATTTGAGGAGGATTAATTATGCATATTAATGTATTTTTGAAAGAAATAATTAAAAGACACATTAATTACATTAAATTGAGGAAATTAAGGAAATAATAGAGCTAGGCGTGCATAGTGTGGCATATCCTTGTGGAGCACCAAAAATACAACTCCTTAAAGCTACTACATCACTCCCAATTGACCCACCCCTTCCTCCCATGCCCCTTTTTTTTATGCCCTTTTTCCATGCCTTCCATGTCCCAATTTTAAGCTAGCTTAGTGAGGAAAAATCATTATTCAGACGTGGAATTGATCATCCACCCCAAGAGAGTAATACTAAATCCTTTGAACATGGAGAAGAGAAGGTTGCAGCCCCATTTTTGTCCTCTTGTTGTTGTACTTGAGGAAGGTGGAAGAATGGAGTTGGAAAATTTGCGCTAGGGTGGAAACAAGCTTAAATTCAGTCGTAAGATCCTTTTCCCTATTAAATTTTGAACTTATGTATTGCTAGGGTTCTAATGCAATTTCATGGGGTGATTAGGGATGGAAACCATACTGTAATTTTGGGAAAAAGATGGGGGAATGGATTGTGACAAGATTAGGAGTGTAAATAGGTTATTTTGGTATGATTAAAGGTTGTGGACAGCAAGAATGGTGTGACGGAGGGTAGAGATGCATGATTTGGATGTTGATTTGAGTGTCGTGATCTATTTGCTTGAATTTGGTTATTAATGGATGATGATTGTTAACTATTTATACTAATTTGTGATGATTTGTAGCTAAATATTGTTGAGAAAATTTCAGATTGAACATATACATGCTACATGCTTGTTTAAATGGCAAAAAGAGAAATTGTAGCTTAAAGTTCTAAAGCGCCAACTATTTTGACATGATTAGGGGTTTAATAATCTATTTATATGTGATTAATCATTAAATAATGGTAATTAGTGATTAAATAGTGTTTTCATAATGTTAATGAGATTAGAGATTAGTTAGAATGGATGGGAATTAGGCTTCAAGTCATGTCTACAACTTGTTTGTGGAAAAGTTTAAGTCAGGGGTATTTCAGAATGCAATGATGCAAGGGTTGTTTTCTAATTAATGTTTGAGGCAAATATAGCATATTATGATGAATTATCAGATGATTATGTTAGGAATTACATGTATATGAAAGGAAATGAAGTTCATATATGCTATGTTGCTAAACTATACGATTTGGAAATGCATGTTTTGTGTGTGACTAAATGCCTCAATGAATGGACTATTTGAAGGTGGGATGAAATTGCATCAGAGTTGTGTTTGAGAAAACCCCAAATTTGGCCCAATTGGAATCTCAAATAGAAATGGGTGCTGATTCCCACTAATATACATGTTAAGAGATATAAATGAATAATAAGATCCATATTATGTGTGGGACTTGAAATGGAATGCATATCACTGTGTAGGGCCAAGTGAGTAGTGTTTTCGAAAGTTGAATCAGGAGTCTTAAGGAAAAAGAAGTGTAACATTATCATTCCATTGAGATAAGTAGGCTCCTTTTTGTTTTCATGGATGCATGGATGGGGATTGTGAATATCCCATGTTTTGTACCTGGGTATATACGAATGGATGGGGATAATAGATATCCCATGACTTATGTATGTGATGTATGAATAAATCAGGATTAAGATTATCCTGAAGCTATATATGGATTAATAGATATGCCAATACATGAATGCTTGGATCGATAGGGACAACGGATATCCATTATGTTGCATTATTAATGTTATTATGTTAAGTGAACATGTGAATTCAATGAGATAGAGAATATCCCAATGATACTTATTATTGTGCATGGATGTTTAGGTGGGATGAGAATACCCCATGTTTATGTTGGATAAAGGCATTGATAGGGATGGAGACTATCCCAATTATATATATGTGAGTGTATGAATTGGTGGGGATTGTGAGCATCCTAGAATTCTTTATCTGATAATTGAGTGAATGATTGTATTAATGCAATGAACCGCATTCCATACTGGATATATTAGGCTTGATCTATGATATGTAAATATGGAAAAATGGTGTAGAACATTATGTTAGAATAATGAATACTTGGGCCTTTGAGTATGATTGTCTTATTTTATCTGGATTTATAGATTGATTTGGAATATATTACTTTGATCAATTATCATTTTCTTTATTGTGCCTACTTACTCATACATTCTTATTTTAATATTTAGCTGGTGGGTTAGGTCAAGAATTCCAACTGTGGGTTGGAGTGAAGAAGCAGAATTTGAAGACCTTTTCTTTGTGGTATAAGAATTTGTGTTTGTAATTTCATTGTATTCAAAAGATTTCAAATGATGTAAAAGGGAAATGTATTGGCATGTCATATGAATTATTGATAATATTATATGTGGATTTGTATGATCCCATGATGTATATTATCATCATGATACGGTTTTGCTCTTGGACAGGTAGTTGTGGGTGTGGGTGTGAGTTTTGTGGTTAATACTATTGTTTTATGATTATTAAACTTACAATTTTATATGATAAATGTATGCACAGGTATAGATGCTTATATTTCAGAGTAGACTCTGCCAAAATTTTGGCTAAATATTTCCCTTAGACATGGAGAAAAGGTAGGAAAATGATAAAATGCATAGGACCCAGGGCGGGGCATCACCTTGTTACAAGGCCCTTTTCAAGAAATTCCTTCAATAGATAAACTGCCAACTCTTAAGCATAAGCTAAGGCCAAGATTTGAAGAACCTAAGCACCGAAAAGCCAAAATCCACCTTAGAGATGTCGAATGAAGAAGGAGATAGTCAAGCTAAAGACTATAAATTAGAATCACTTCTCATTCCCTCTTTCTTAGGATTTTTAGTTCTTTTTTGTTTTTTTTTCTTTTTATATTTATGTTCTTTTTATCTTTCTTGATTTTAGATAATCCCTTTTTGCACTATCAAAAGTTCCTGTACACCATCTAGGGCAACCTTCATCCAACAATAGAGGAGAATACATCCCCATAAGGAAGTTTCTTTCCCCTTTAAGCATTTTTCTTAACATTGAGTACAATATTTCATTTAAGTTTGTGGGTACTTGGGAATTTTCATTCAACTTTGCATAATTATTTTTCAAATTTAGGTATAATTTTCTCAATGAGCCTCACTTTTTGATGTCCTAGCTAAGAAGCTCTAAGAAAAATAGTGCTAAAATATTGAAATTGAATAGGATTCTCTCTCGATGATCAGTAACTTATGCTTAATTTTTTATTACTATTGCACATGATTTAGAAGAATAGGCGCTACCTTGTGATTTAATGATTATTGTGATAAGTCCTTCTTTTTTATGAATGATGAAAGTTTCATTGAACACCTTATGTTATGATTATGTAAAGTACATGTGGATCAATTGATAATTTTGTAATTCAGTGATATATTTTGATGGACATGAGCATGCTCGAACTTGTTTGATTATCCCTCAAGGTGAAATTTAAGATAACATGTTTACTTGGAAATGATTTAGGTATTATTTGATCAGTTTGAGCCTTTCAAGCAAACCTAGTACATCATGTGGAATCAAACCTCCTTCACTTGGATTGATTTTAATGATGAATATGTTTAGCTAACCAAGTTTTGATGATAAGCAAAAGCACATGAGTGAATGTATTAAGCTACTAATTAATATTTTTCAAGTGCGCAGTAACGAATAATATGTTAGGAAAATAACATAAGTGGATTGATGATTCAAATTATAATTTCTTGCAAGTGTATAGATGTATAGCAGTATAGTGTGCAATGCAAGGGTCGATCCCCCAGAGAATGGTCAAACTGACTTAATTAATTTTAGTTACAGAACCCTCCTAACCTTAAAATGAATGTATTTATAACTGTATGAATATGAGTAATGATTGGTGTAAATTTAGAATTTCAGAAACTTAATAGAATGTAAGTAAATAAATAACTAAAAGTGATTAGGGAGATTAGTAAGATGCAAAGGTCTAGGGATCCAATTTCACAACTAGAGGATACCCCTTTGCTAATAGAATGTTGGATTCAATGCTTCACTTGGGTTCATTCTTTCAAAAGTAAGATTATTATCATTAGGTGTGTGGGTTTAAATCAAGTGTTTCACTCATTCTAATTATCTATGGTGTGTAGCATAGTCAAGGTGAAAACTCATTAAGGTCAAGAACATAAGAACCAAAATAGTATGGTTTAGCATATGGTGTCTCCTTAACCTTTGTCCTTCTCATCCAAGGGAGCTCATGGTTTAGCATATGGTGTTTACCTTAACCACACTTTTATAATTAATCTAACTTATAATATTGGTGATCAAGCAATAAAACAATTAAGTCATTGCAAATAACATCCTGAATGAAACAAGATTATATAGAATTAACAACCAACAATCCATAACAAAGAGTATAAAAAAGGATTACATCTTCGCCCTAGAAAAAGAGATTTAGTTCATAAGAAAAACCAAAACAACTCCCTTCGACAGGATGATCTAATTGAAGAACATCGTTTTTCCTTCTTCTTTCTTATTTGCAATCTCTCACTCTTCTCCACAAGAAAAACTCTAAGAAGTCCGCCTCCAAACCTCCGAGAGAACTCTCAAAATGGAGGTTAAAAGCCCCTAGAAAATCCTAACTTCTTGCTTAAAAACCCCATAGATACAAAATTAGAAAAAATCACAAAAAATATTGGGCCGCTGCTGGTGCTGGCTTACTGTTTGGACAGTGGTCGTCGGGGTCTTGGCGCTGGCTTGGCTTCTCCTTTGCAACTTGATTTTTCACTCCTTTTGCAGCTATTTTCTTTTCCATCCTTTGAGCTTCTTCTTTTCATTCCATTTTCTCTTCTTTTCCATCTTCAAGACACCTAGAAAATCTAACAAATAAGTATGAAATTCTTCTAAAAGAAATGAGGATTGCAAATAATTAAGCTTAAACATAGATAATGTAAGTGAATGAAATTTACTTATCAAATACCTCAAACTTACTTATTTGCTCATCCTCGAGCAAAATAGAAATTTGAACTCATGAATCAATTAGGATAATCTCTCTGAAATGATCAAGAACATGCTAGGAAAATTACACATGTATATATAATTCAGAAATCATTCAAGACACTTACCAAGTAATCTCATGAAACTCATGCTTCATCAATCCTTTCATGAAATTAAATTGTGTGTGTGTGTAATGTCAATTTCATGTTACATGCATGCTTTTCAGTCAACAATGTGCAAACTAGTGATTCTAATGATCTTCAGAAAATACCCTATAGGCTTTCTTTTCATAATCCTTCTCCACTAATGTAGATGACTTTGTTCACTTGGATCAATAGGTCATTATTAAGCTTGTAATGGGGCCTTGGGTTTGGCTAACAAAGAAAAGAAGGATTCACAAAGTAAGAGATCATAAAGGAATTGCATATGAATGTTCACTCTCTTAATTTTTTTTTATTTAGGATATTTTTATTTTATTTGTATTATTATGTGCTTTATTACTATCACACCCCAAACTTATTTTATGTTAAGTTCATTGGGATGTTATCCCCCCTATTATGGTCTATATTCCTACCATACCACTAAACTTGTTTTCTATTGAGTTCATGGGGATGTGGTTCCCTTAGTTAAAAGATGATTCCTTATTGATTCTTTTCTTTTTGTCCTTTTCTTCTTCTTTTGGCATTCTTCTTTTCAATTCACCCCAAAATTAATTTCTCTTGCTTCACTTATACCTCTCTAACAACCATATGTATAGAATATAACTCTTATAGGTTAAGAATGGTTTTTCAGGATGAAAGGGTCTAGATGATGAGGCTAAAGAAAGAAAATTGAATGATGGTCTTTTACATGCATTGCATATGACATTCTTTCATGAGGATTCAAAGGGGACACTAGTGACATGATGTTCTAGGTTAGCTTGAAAGGCTCAAATTGATCAAAGAATGCGTAAATTATTTCCAAGTAAACATGTTATCTAGGATTTTGCCTCAAGGGATAATGAAACAAGTTCTAGCATGCTCATGTCAAGTAAAATACGTCACTAAATTTATAAAATCATCAACTTATCAACATACGCTTTGCATGATCATAGCATAATATGGTCAATGAAATTTTCATCAATCATGAAAGAGGATTTATTATAAGAATCATTAAATCAAAAGGTAGTATCGATCCTTCATTCTAAATCTAGCATGTTAGCACAGTTGCTCTTGGATTTCCTTTAGCTAAATTATCAAAACAATACCTAAATTTGAAAAATTTTGCCCCAAAACTGAATACACTTGAATGCAATTCAAAACACCCCTCAACTTAAACTTCACATTATCCTCAATGTGAAATAATGAAAGAAGTTTAAGATTAAGGGCTTCCCTGAATGAAGTATATTCACATCCTCTTCTTTTGAAGCCAGCTTGGCATCATTTTAACACTTGGAAGAGCATATGCAATTCTTTAAAATCAAAATTCCTCCTTCTATAATAGTAATATCACACCACTAATTAAAGAAATACTAAATTAAATGCTAAGAAAACAAAGACAGTTTGAAAAAAGCATGGGTTGCCTCCTAAGAAGCGCTTGATTTAAAGTCTTAGCTTGACTATGGCCTCCTATCTTTGAAATGGAATTTAGCTTTTCTGTGTTGCAGTTCTCTGAAACTTGGTAGTGGCTTGGAAAATGTTGGTGCTCTCAAAACATTATTTAATGATGAATTATCTTCTAATTCATCTCCTTCAATTGTGTTTATGGGCTCTCTTGCAAACTCCTCCATCATTCCATCCACTCCATTCATCTTGAGGCCATTCTTATTCTTGTTGGATAGCTCCATCTCCTTGAAAACATCAAACTTCACAGTATGGTCTTTGAATTGCATGAGCGTGCCCTCCTCCATGCTTGTAAAAGAAGAAGAAACAATCACTAGAAAGCATAAATCATTGCCTATAAATTCATACCTTAAAGAATGAGGCAATTGCTCTAGTTTAGATTTTTCTTTAATCTCCTCCTTTTCTGAGCCTTGATTAGATTTTTCATTAGTCTCACTAGCTTTTTCTTGTGGGAAAACATCTAACGCAAGAAATTGCTTATTGCCATTGCAAGGGTTTTTAACCACTTTGTTTAGCTCCAAACGCTTAGGAATTATGATAGGTGGATCATAAGGTGGTGGTGGCTTATAGTTAAGTGAAGGGTTAAGAATTGCAAACCTAGCTCTCCTTACATTCACCTCCTTCTCATCAATTGCAAAGAAATTAGAATCGTCAATCACATTACCAACTTTATCATGTATTACCTTACGACCTCCCAATGTTGTGATTACGTTCACTTATTCAGGCTAACTTGATAGCTTTCTAGATGTGTGACTTTGCACAGCCTCTGCAAGTTGCACCAACTGAGTCTCTATCATCTTCATGGATGCCTCCACTTTTTGGAAACTTGCTTCAATATTTTGGAACCTCATTTCATCATTTTGGAATTGAGTTTGGGTTGCCTAGATAAAACTTTTTAGTGTTTCTTCAAGAGTAGGTTTCTTCGATTAAAAATACATTTTAGATTGAATCTGATTTGGATCATTGTTCCATGAAAAGTTGGGATGACTTCTCCAACAAGAATATGGATCAAGGGGTGGTTAATTGTAGAAATTCATCACATTGTCTTGTCCTAAAAATTTTGCAAAACTCTACCTAGAAGGATGAGCCTTGTATAAATGACCAAAAATACCATAAATAGAACATACCTTAATGGGAATTGGTTGTTTTTGGTTCATCACCATGGAGCACATCATATTCAATCGATTGGCAAGTTTTGACATCTTCATAGAAAGCTCAGTGTTAGAATTCAATTCTTACATTCCTCTGGACTTACCTAACATTCATCTATTGTGAGTTTATTCCAAGCATCTCATACAGTTCATATGTCTCCTTCAGGTTCATTTCTCCCATCTATTCTTCTTCCTTGCAATCATAGCTCAGCAAAAAGAGAGAAAGAAATGATTAAAAATACTACATACAATAAACCTACAACAAGGAAAAATAAAAATTATAACTAAATTAATCAAATCAATTTGGAACCATTCCCCAACAATGGCACCAAAAACTTAATGGTTCAAATTATAATTCCTAGCAAGTGTACAAACGTATAGTAGTATAGTGTGCAATGCAAGGATAGATCTCATAGAGAATGGTCAAAATGACTTAATCAATTTTAGTTACATAACTCTCCTAACCTTAAAAATAATGTATTTATAACTATATGAATATAAGTAATGATTGGTGTAATTTTAGAATTTTAGAAACTTAATAGAATGGCTAATCCCTTATACTTCCCAAATGCATAATTGCATACTTGTCAATATGCAATCAAAAGCCGACAAATTCAAAATCTAGTTAATCCTTACAACATGCCACTTAAACTTTAAGTATATCTTAAATGACTGGTTATTCCTTCCCATCTATAAGAGTCTTAGGATTATAATAAAACTCAATTTGTCTCTCATTGAGATATTTTATCAAATGGATATTAGGCACTATGTAAATCATAACATCTCAACAAGGGTTCTTAAGGAATTCCATTTACAACCATATATAATCATCATATAGCATAATCAACATGTAATTAACTTCAATAACATTCTAATTAGATGATTAATCCAATCAATTTGTGGCTCACATGACCCAAACACAATAACCCTCTTTAATCCCTACTTAGGGCATAGCCCAAAATTCAATTTTTCTAGGCCAAATCACTCCATACAAGTTCTAAAGTGCTCTAATCATACCATTAATCATCTACCCCATGATTAATTCAACAAAAATTAGGAAATCCCTAATTTTTACTATTCATCAAAACCCTAGCTTTGCATAATTCATAATTTCTCATGCCAAATCACAATAATCACTCTATTAAACCATTTCTCCATGAATTCATAATCATATACATCAATTAATTCCTAAAAATCCATTATTCCCTAAAGCCTAGAAATTAAAAATCGGGGAATCGATTGGGAAGTCGAGCTTACCTTTGCTCACAAGCATAGCCGTCCCCCCCAAACGAAGGATTAAACTCCAAACTCCCCGTCGCTCCTTCCATTTGGTGGAAATCCAATGTTTCTTTCATTTTCTTCCATTTTTCATAGTTTGACTAGGGGAAAGTTGGGTTTAACTGAAATACCACAAGTTTATCTAGCTAGGCAAGATGATTTCAAAGCTAGATTAGCAAGAAATCAAGCTAAACGGGGTTACAGAATAAGGGAAAGGAACAATGGAATGGACTAGTGAAGAAAGAGGATGGAAAACTGGCCAAAAAATTGGTTATCCCGCACTTAAAGTTGACCATGTTGTGGCTTAAAATCCCATGCCGTGGTGTGGAAAGTTCTGGTCGCACTACTTCAGGCCATCACAATCCGACACAGCGATGTTGATTTCTCTACCCCCTTTTTTAGCTTATTTTCTTCCATTTTTTATACATTTGCTTTTTGACTTTTATTTCCCATTATTTTCCCACATAATAATGGTTCAAATTTCATGTGTTTACACCTCCAAATAATTAGAAATCGAATCAAATAAATTTCCAATTGCATTTACTTTCAAGTTACACAATCACAGTTATAGTTGGATCATTTCATTTCAAACCAAAATTCACCATATCGCCTCATTACTTTTATGGTTTGAACAATGATCAATTCCCTAATTACCCAAAATTAACACCCTAGGTGTTACAAACCTCCCTCTTTATAAAAAGTTTTGTCCTCAAAACTTTCAATAGCGGAGAAGGTTCATTATTGTATTAAATTATAATTCAATTCATCTCTTGTATCGCTACTTAGCTTAACCCAATTGTACATCAAGCATATTAAAAACATTTTAATGGTTACCAAATTTCAACAATGATTCACAAAGGGCAAAGTATTTGATAATTCAATCACTTTCATGATAATTTACTAAAATAATCAAAGATTCAATCACCATAAACATACATGATGACATAAAAATTAATTCCTTAATCATTTTTGTTCTTAACTTCATTGAAAGATATAGCAAATCATACACAACAATTACAAGAACAATTTATCATTCATTTCATATGTTAATATGTAATTTCCTAATCAACAAAAATACAAAATCATCATTCTCAATTGAGTTTTTGTCCAATATTTTCATGACTTCAAAATCAACCAATATAAGAGAAACCTATAACAATTCTCATTTTAACATTGTCTAATAACAACAATTCGGTTCAACCATAATACAATCTCCTATTAACCAATACACATAAATTTTCCAATTTAACATTCTTAATCATAATGCAACTACCAATTCATTCAGCAATATCAAATGTTGTATCGCTTATAATAATCAATCATTCCATCAAATGGTACTTAATGTTCAAATTACCTAGATAACCTTTGGCAATTCAATCAAATAACCAACTTAGGGATTTTACAATCATTCGCAAATGGAATTACTATCATGGTGCTAATACAAACCGTATCACAAATTTCTAAGACTATTCAAGTCTAATCAACTCTACTCATTTGTGATCATTAACACCTTTACATCAACATTCCTACCAAATGTTTCAATCATGTCTTACCTGCTATTAACCATTACCATACTCAGGAGGCTACAAACCAAGTGGACATAGCCACAAACTAAGTGGTCACAACCACAATCACATGACATTAGCCATCATCAAAGTGAACTCAGCCACTAACCAAAGGGACTCAATTATCTTACAACTTCGATGTGTTCCAGTGCACTTTGGCTCTAGATGTTGCAAAATCCATGATGACATAGTATTCTACCATCATTGCAACTCAGAAATCACAAGTTATTTATCCACACCTACAAAATAAGAAAGGAGTCCCACATAATAGGTTGACCAAGCATCTTCGCCATCGCTGGTGGCATAATCGAACAAAGCCCTATCATGGGCAAGATCCCAAATATCTAAAGTAGCCATCTGACAGGCATACAAACCTCAAATACATAATGATCAAATTCTAGTAGGCATCCAATTCTCAAATACACATCAATCTCATTTGAAGAGGCATCCAAATACAAGCATGAACTTTAGTCATGTGTCTAAGCCTCAAGCAAATAATCAAATATCCAAACCTTATTCAAATAGATAAATATCCAAACCTCAACCAAATAACCAAATGTCCAACTTCAATCCAATAGCCAAATATCCAAATTTACCAAATAACCAAATGGCCTAACCTTATTCAAATAACCAAACCCAAATCGAACGTCTACAATATCCATATCTTCGTGCCATCCCGACACCATACAACCTCCAATCTTCCTACCACCACACAAGCCAAATGCCTCATAAGGCTTATCACACAATTCCACCTTACCCATACATGATGTTTCACATACCTCAGTCAAAGTAGTTCAATCATTTAACATATAGCCTATAACCAAATTCAATATCAATCAGTTTTCACAATAGGCATCCAAACTCAATTCCATAATAATGATATTCTAACCAATATCAATCTCCTAACATGCATTCCAATCCTCAATCAAATATTCTTAAAATATACAAATTCATTAATCATAATTCACATCATTTCATCATATAATACAATATCACATTAACACTGCAATTTCACAAATAGCCAGATAAATAACTTGCAAATGAATATCCAAAATACAAATTTTTATCCTTCCTAATTCATATCATCAGCACATCACTTACAATAATCCCAATGGAATCAAACAAATGGGATTCTCATAGTCCCTTATCCAATTTGTTCAATTTAATTACTCACAAGCAAAGTTATTCAATTATATATAAATATGTTGCTCATCATAACTAAAATCCATCAAGGAGTCCTCAAATTCGAATATACTATTCATTACAAGGCTCTTTTAGTTCTGAGCTAACTATATATTTGATGAACAATTATATTATTATAACGTGTCATATTAAATTAAAATCAAATAACCAGCAAAGTTCACACAACTATGTAAACCAAAGAAATCCAATGATTCCATCAAAATTCAATTAAACAAATCAAACTGAATTCAATTTCCAACAATCATCCCTATACTTCTTAATGTCATCATTTCATATTCACATGTCCTGTGGAATAATTGACAATACAAATATTCAAATACTATAAAAGACATGTAATGTTTGAAGAAATGATATACTTCATTGATAAGAGAGAGATATATAGAGTGTAACTACAAACATCAATTAGCACAAATCAAAAATAACAAAGAATGTCTCTATTACAAAAAAAATGTTCAGGAGTTTATTTATTGGATTTGGGCTCCTGTTTCTTAGATACAATCATTTTTGGCCTTTTTTAAGATACTTGAGAACCTAGTTCAGTGATAACCGTGGTTGACAATATGGATTGAGTAGTCATTGTATAAATAGGCATTATTGTTGGCGGAATGAGGGAGGAAGGATTTTAAGACAAGCCATGTACTCAGGAATGAGCAACTGAGGATAGTTTGGAATTTGATTTTGTTGAAGGAATTTGTTATTTAGAGAAACATTGCAAAGATATTCCTCTTGATCTAAGTCAATGGGTGGAGGTGAGAGAGGTTTGTGTGAAGGAGGTTTGGTTGTGGAAGGAGGTTTGGACTTGGAAACTAGAGTTTTGGTTCTTGAAGAAAGTAAGAAACTGGAATGTTGGTTCTAAAAGAGGGAGGTTTGGATGGGGAAGAAGAGGAATTGGATTTGAAAGGAGGTGGACCATTAGAGGGAGGAAGTGTTGGAGTGGATGACGAAGTGATATAGGGACTTGAAATGGAGGAAGAAGTAAGAGAGAATAACACCCCAAGGTGTTAAAGTGGGAAATTCTTTCTTACAATACGCACATGAATGCATAATGTTTGAAGAGAATTGTTATGAAATTTAATATAAATGGTGATTAAATGACTTAATCCTTATTTATTTGAGGGGATTACTTAAACATTTTAATGTAACCTGTTGTTTATGTTATGTGGGAGAAACCATGGTTAAATATATTAGAATGAAGCAAGGAAAGAAAGTGGTGAAAGATTAAAGATCGAAGGGGAGGGGGGGGGCGGCAACAGTTTAGGGGTTGCAATGCCCATTGTTAATGTAGTGGAGAGGGGCAGTGTCTAGCTGATCGGGGGCCACAGTGCCGAAAGAAGCAATGGCACGACGGAGCACTGAATCATGACTTTTTTGGTGTGGGTGTGTAGTTTTGTTTGTGATAGTGATATATAATTGATTAGAAATATGGAATTATGTGTAGAATGTTGTACGAGTACAAAATCCTTTTATTTTAGGGGAGATTCCGCTAGATTTTTGGTAGAATCTTTCTCTTGAATATTAGATGGTAGCACCCTAAGAGCGGGGTGTTAAAGAGAGGTAGGAGGTTTAGGAAATGAGGACTTAGCATAGGGATTTGTAGAAGCAGAAACAACGACCCTAAGTCTTTTTCTATATCCTTGATGGGTGAGTTCTAGATGAGGAGGAGGTAGACCTTTCAAGACTACTAGCAAGTTTGCATATGTACACTTATTATACATTTCTTTCGTAAGATAGTGAAAGTTTGGATTTAAAGTATCTGTTACTGTTACTGGAATGAAGTATTTTGATGACTGTCTTAGAAGATTTATTTTAGCAAAAGTGTCAAATTTTATTGGATCAGATGGAGTGGATGAGGAAGGTGGCTTGAAGTTGATTAAAAAATTATTGCTATCAATGTTTGGAAATTTTGGCTTGAAGTTTTAGCTTTATTAATTCTGGGTCATCAGAATCTGGAAAAGGAAGATCGAAATGACTGAATGGGGCATTTTGGGTTGATAGTTCAAAGTTAATAAGTTTGTTTATTCTTTTTCTGTGTTCTATCTCTTCTTTAATTAATCTTATTTTCTTAGAAAGCTTTCTAGGAGGTGTAAGGGACACATTTGAAGAAATTCTAGATGGAACTACTATCATGGGTGGAAGTGGGTAACTTTTAGATGATTTGGTATACATTGGAAGTTTTGTAATGATAACATTCTATGTGGAAGAGTTGAGGATTTAGGAGTGAAGCACTTTGGAATGACCCTGGTTTTAGATGAGGGAATAAGTGTTTGAGAAATTGAAGGAGAAGTTGGAGTAACATTTTGAGATGCTAGTGCTAATGGATTAGAAGATTGAGAGGTTGAAGATGGAGAAGGAGGTGTTGTCTATTTAGTGGGAGGAGATGGTTGAAGATTCCAAACAAGAGTGATGGAAGTGGATTGAGTGGTAGGTTGTGGAGTTGGAGATGGATGAGAGGCAACTTGAGGAGCAGTTGCAGGAAGTGGTTGTAATGGAGGAAAGGGAATTTCTAAGGAGAGGAGTGATGAACATCTTGTGAAGGAGGAGGAGAAACTATAGGAAGAGGTTGAGAGGATTTCTTGGAGTGGAAGGTGAGGGTTTGATTGGAGAGGGGAATGCTACTACTTCTACTGCTACTGTTGCCTAAGCTTCATCTCTCATGTCACTGTCTTCTCTCAAATTTACACTTTCTCTTCTTATCTCATCTACTCTTGTTCCTTTCTTTCTCATTTCAACAATGACTTCTTCTTCTTCTTCTCTTAGTTCTCTTGTCATTTTCTGTACTCTGTTAATGGAAATTAGTTCTAGATTATCCCATATAATCTCGTCCCTTATTTCATCAGTTGTAGTAATCAATTCTGTATCTCTTCTTTTTGTTGTTCCTCCTTTGATTCTTGCTCTTTTAGATGGCTTGGTGCTTTTGGGACATATTTTCTTCAAGCTGCCATCATTCATTATGTCTGAATTCTTAACTTCTTCTCCTTCTTTAGCTGACAAATCTATTCCTTCTTTCCTTAGGAATTTTATGAAAACTATTCTATAAGGAAGAGGGAATCTCTTAATTATCTTGACCTAATATAGATGATCTAAAATTATCTTTAGCAGGTCTACCTTCTTTCCATTCTTCAGTGCCCATGATATTCTAGCATCTTTCTCAGAAATATTATCTCTACCACCTGTCTTTAGAAAGATTTTATTGATGAGCAAATGTGGGCCACTCTCAGATTCATATCCAAATAGTTGAGATGTAAGCTTTTTACTTCATCCTCAATTTCTGTTCTAGCTAAATCTAAAAATAATTATTTTCTGGATTTAGGCCAATCCTTTTCTTCTCTTTCAACTATAGGAAGATTCAAACACTCCCTTATTGTAACACCCCACTTAGGGGCCTATACGTTTTACCATTCCGCTATAATTTCCCTATTTTTAAGGGAAATTCTTAGCAAAAATCTTACAGAGTCTACCTTGAAATATGAAAATCTAGACCTAATATCCATCATATAAAACTATAAATTGAATAATCATAAAACAATAACATTAACCAGAAACTTACACCCACATCGACAGCTACCTGCCAACGATCGTAACAGTATCATGATGGCAATCTACCTTTCTGGAAAAATAAAATTCCAATCACAATCATGTAGTTAATTTCATTATGAAATGTCATACATTTGATTATACATCATGTAAAAATCTTTTAAATTTACAATCATACACATACGTGATGAAATTACTATTATACAAATACACAATGGGATTCATGTCCAAACATTCTATCATACCATAAGAAAATAGCTTCAAATCTTGTCTCCTAGCTCTAAGCCATAGTTGGAATTCTTTACTTGTCCCGTCAGCTAAAAATTAAAATAAGAAGGCGTGACTCTGGGCAATTCAATAAGTAGGTAGAAATAAAAAACCACAATAAACCATGATCAATCAGAACACATGTTCTAACCTAGAAAATGAATCCAATATAACACTGCAATATACTCACGAGGTTTCAATCCTCATTAATCCAATAATAATCCTACGCCATTCAGGCATATAGTGTCGCAACCTTCACCTCATTTTTCAACCACTCTAGGCTCACCATACCAGACAAAGTGTCATGCAGACACCACACATCAAAATTTTTCTATACAAGCATAACCTCATAAATGTGCCATTTGGGCACCACATCCAATCTTACTATATTACATAATCATCACAGAATGTTCCACATCCCATTAATATATACATCCACCCATATATATACAACAAAATAATTAATCATGGGATAATCCATATCCCCATAAATCATCCATCCATTGTACACCACCATACATTACTCTAGAATGTTGCTCATTCCATTATTATATATATTCACATCATCACACTAAGGAACTAACTTGGGATTCTTATTATCCTAACATAGTAATATAAGACATACTTTCCATCACAACTTTGGATAGACATCCATACACTAGAAAGGGACACTCTTGAGTCCTAGCAATCACATGCTCATAGTATAAGCAAACACAAATTGTTTTAATTCAAGGGATTCTCTCTGTCCCTACCTTCAAGTATTCACAACACATAATACACATCAACCTTTAGAAAATACGGGATATCCATAATCCCCAAACTAAACATACATGCCTAGAATAAACAACAAGATATTCTATATCCCCATCCATACATTCAGCAGATAAAGCCTACTTACCTCATGAGTCTCCAATTTCCCTAATTCTTCAAATTCCATTACTTTTCCTCCATTCTTTATTGGTCCTACACATAGCAAATTCCATTCATTGACAATCATGATCATATCAATTCAATGAATTACATTAACCATACACTTTATTCATTATAAGCATATACTCAATACTCTATGTTAATACCTTTTTCATAGTGAATCTAAGGCTATAACAATCACATCGCTTCCCTCATGGAAGTATTTTGTCAAACATGTGATAGGTACTAATTCAATTATGCTTTCTTCACAAAATGTCTCAAGAAACCTTTTTTTCTTACAACATTCATCTTATTTATAACATGATATACACTCAAACAACTTTAAAACAACTCAATTACACATCTAATTCAATTAATTCATAGCTCACATAGCCCATATAGCAAAACCCTTTTTAACCCGAACTAGAACTAGGTCATAACCCAAACTCATATTTTACATATCCAAATCTTCCCCAAAAGTTTTGAAACAAAGCAATTACATAATTAATCATTTCCCCTAAGGTAATTATACTTAATCATGAATTTTCTCCAATTTCCGCTATCCATAACAACCCTAAAAAGCATGAAAACCCAAATTAAGTAGGGAAAAATATAACTTAACAAGTCCAAAATCCTCTAATTAAGGGGTTAATCACTTCCTCCCATAATTTCCACATTAAATCCATCATTTCCCCGAACATTTCATCATTGTTCACAAATAGCATAAAAATTATTTATGCATAAAATCCAAATTAGATTCAGGGAAAGCAACTTACCATGATATTCACACATGGCTTCATCTCACGGATGTGATTCCAAGTCCATACTTCCAAACAACTCCTTCCAATGGTAGAAAATAGGGTTTTCTTCCATTTCCACCATTAAAACTTCCAAAAGTTGGGTCTAAAGAAAACATCAAGTGATTCTCTACCAAAATAAGATTTTTTTTCAAGCTAAAATGGCATGAATTTGGACTAAATGGGGCTAGGGCATGAAGTCTAGGGCATAAGAGAAGAAACGAGAAGGAAAAATCGGCAAAACAACATTTAAAAAGTCACCCACTGACTTGAGCATCGACCAATGCTGATTTGGAGCCTCTGAAGTTACAATTTTAGAGCCTCTGAAGGACGAGTTTTGGACCTTCTGAAGTAAAATATGCTGCACCTCCGAAACCTCATCTTCAGGTGCTCAGAATTCACCTCCAAAGCTTTGTTAACCTTTGAAAGTTAACCTATTCGAGAAGTCACCTCCAAAGCTTCTTTAACCTCTAAAGCTTAACCTTTGAAGCATCCTTGAAAACTAGAAATCTCTAAAACATTATTATTAGCTTAAGTCAATTCATTAACAAGTTTTGCTAATTATCAAAACTATATTCTCATACTCCATAAACACCTCGGTTGTTACACTTATACTTTCAGTAGATAAGTCTATTATATTGTCTCCTATCCATGATTTCTTCAATTTTGAATCATAGTTGTAGAATAATACTTGTATCATTCTCTTGTAGCAAATTTCTCTACAATTCACAAAATCGGTCCACCCTTGGATTTTTATCCATCTACATATTTTCATGTTCAAGTTACTTTCCCCAAGTTTCTCGAAATCAAGAATTCCTCCCTTCATTACCTTTTTCTTTTCATACACATTCACAAAACTATTGTAAGTTGATTAATTGTTCTAAAAAATTACCTCTAGCAGATGATTATCGTTTAGCCTTCTTCTCTGTGATGGAAGTGCTTTTATTTCTTGTTCCTCTCTTTCTCTTCTTCTTCTTCCTAACTCTACAGATGCTGATGCTGCTACCATGCTCAACTCAATCATTTCAACAATGATGAGGTAGTTAAAATTTTAGTGTTTTAGATTGGGATGAAGAAGAAAGGAATTTGGGGATTCTTTGGAATAGGGAATCTATGAAATATAGAAGAATAGAGATGGAGATTTAAGCAATAGTGAAATGTTTAAATGTCATAGGAAGTTGAACCGTCTTCTCAATGGATTAAGATTTCAAACACAGAGAATAGGAATGAAGGATAATGTTAGTGGGTCTGGAATGAAGTCTTGAAGAGATTTTGTTATTTACTCTAGGGTTTTTAAGGCGTTTTAAACTTAGAGATAGATTTCAGACATGGAAATTGTGTTTTTTGACATGGATAAAAATGTTAAGTAGTTCATAATTGTAACAACAGAAACTATGAGTTTTCCTATAGACTTAAAGATATGAAATTCATATTATGTCCGATGTGTTGGATTATTGTATGATTTTGATGACAACAAAACTTGTCTTAAGACTTGATTTATGCTAATGATGCTTCTAGTATAAAAAGCTTAAAATGTTGAAAGATATGCTTGAAATATGTTTGCTCTATTAGAATATCGTTTATGAAAGCATATACATCTTGATATAAGTCTAGAAGGGAAATCACATTGATCCATATTATTTTTAACCTAGTTTATCATGCCTTGGATCATATGTTAAAATTGCCTTAAAGAGATATCTTCCTGAATGAAAAAGAATGAGTGCTTATATGATCTTAAATATACAAAATTATGATTTAAAATACATATTCATACTTTACAACTTATGCAAATTTCATATGGATAATTATATTATGATTTACCATGGCAAATATAATGAAAAATGACAAGCTAACAATGTGGCGAAAGTGCAAAAATTTTCAAGTGCAGGTGTGCTACTATAGTAATTTTGCTACAATACTTTTGTTATAGTAAACAATTACAACACTACTATAATGACAAATGAAGTGGAATTGCTATAGTGGCAGACGGAGTGGAATTGTCTACAGTGACAGATGAAGTGGAAGTGCTACAATGAAAGATGAAGTGGATTGTCTAAGGCAAAATGGAAGATGAATTTTGTCTAAAATGAAGTAGAAAACGAAGTAAAGCTTCAGACGAATCATTAGATGAAGTAATGTAGTAGACAAAGTAACTGACAAATTGCTATAGTAACCTAAAGATAAAGCTTCAGCCAATCAATAAACAAAATAACAAACAAAGTGCTACAGTGATATGCTACAGTACTGGCAGACAAAGATATTCATCTAATACTTACTTCAGACAGAGCAATGCTAAAGTGATCTATTATAGTAATGCAAGGCTCTGAAAAATTTTAAAAATATAAATTTTTATTATTGTAACGTTTTGGTAATTTTTGCCGAGTCGACAGATTGTATAATTAAATTTTTGAGAAAATTATTATGAAAAAGTTATGAAATTGAAT